>NW_021011477.1:6939463-7245920 GCF_003987935.1 Bombyx mandarina | reverse complement strand
GCTGGCCCTCACTCTGTTTACCAGAGATGCACACCTCTTACGCATGGTAGCGTAAAAACAATCTATGTGCGCGTCTGCAAACATCCCTGATGCGCTACAAAAGCGGGGCAGCACCACCAGCACCCTAAACGCGTTATTGTATTGAACACGGAGAGCATTGTACGATCTTTGAGTATATCCAGCCCACAAGCTGCACGTGTAAAAGTTAGTACAGTAGGCCCTAAAGAGGGTGACCTTGACTTTAAGTGAACACCGTGCAAACCTGCGAGCTATCATGTTTGCTCTAACCGATATAAAAAAATAAATATAATATATAAAGTTATATATTATATATAATATATAAAGTTATATATTATATATAATATATAAGATATATAAAGTCACTTATGCAATTTTTGTTAACACCGAACACTCAGTGAGAAAATACATTTTTTAATAGTTATCAGTGAGACGAGAGAGATGTTTGCTTTTACTGATGAAGTTTGTAGATCATTTTATTTCTATAGCCTAGCAGAACTATATAAGAATTATACAATAAGATGTTGAATTTAAAATACAAGGTCACAATACATACAATTTGAAATACAAGGTCAAACAATTTTATCTATCATCAACCGAATGATCATGGTTCTATACTCTTCGCATATACGAGTGTTACTGTGTTACTTATAATATTTGCTATGTGTATGTGCTATAATTCTCATGTTGTATTTGTTATTTTAGTTATGTGTTATTTGTTCTACACACACTTATCACATTTTATTATTATTCTCATTATCCTCTCGCAGGTCTGCTGGAAGAGATTTCTCAAAGAAATAAGCAGTGCCTTTGTACATAATTTTCCTATTACTCTGTACTGTGTCTTGTTTTCTGTGTGTACAAAAATAAATAAATAAATAAATAAATAAATTTTTTTGAAATATTACTTAATTTTCATAAGTGACGTTATCGCACCGTATGTGCGATATATATTTTCTAAATCTTCTTTTTCTTCACCTTAGCCCACTAGATGGGGTCGGTACAGCTAATTTTTCTATTTCATTTTCTTCTATCAGCCGTCAAGTCAACACTCACTCCTCTCTCTCTCATATCGTCATTCACACACTCCATCCATATCTTCTTCAGTCGACCTCTTCCCTCTCTACCTTGCAATACCATTTCCATACATCTCCTAGTCACATGCATATTCTAAAGATTCTTATAAATAATTTATAGCATTAGGTAATTTCTAATGTCGGTATTATTTATAAAGATGACAGTCTGGTTTTGTGTGGTGAATGTAATGAGTATACCTGGTTGTGCAGTCGACGGACGACTTCTACGTGATGTCGTCGGGGCTGGTGGCCGCCGAGACCACCATCGGCAACAGCAACCGGACGCTGTACGAGCACGTGCGGCCGGAGGGACAGGTCAGCGTCGGAGCTCTTTTTTTTATTGCTTAGAAGGGTGGACGAGCTCACAGCCCACCTGGTGCTAAGTGGTTACTGGAGCCCATAGACATCTACAACGTAAATGCGTCACCCACCTTGAGATATAAGTTCTAAGGTTTCAGTATAGTTACAACAGCTGCCCTACCCTTCAAACCGAAACGCATTACTGCTTCACGGCAGAAATAGGCGGTGGTACCTACTACGTCCGGACTCACAACAGGTCCTACCACCAGTAAAAGGCTCGTTAGGAGCCTTACTACTTATTGATATCTACTGATTTATTAACCCTCGCATATTTGCTGATGCTAGGACCTCTTGTGGGTCCGTACGGATAGGTACCACTATCCTGCCCATTTCTGCCGTGAAGCAGTAATGCGTTTCGGTTTGAAGGGTGGGGCAGCCGTTGTAACCATACTGAGTGAGACCTTAGAACTCATGTCTCAAGGTGAGCGGCGATATTTACTGTGTTAAGTCTATGGGCTCCGGTAACAACTTAACATCAAGTTGACCTGTACAAGTAATAAAGTAAAGACGAAATATTATATCTTTCGTTTGAGAGTTAGAGTTTAGTTTTGTCTGTGCTTTGCACGTTCGTCGGGTTCCCACTCGGGGGGTTCATGGAGGGGAGTCCGTAGTCGGAAGGTACGAGGCACAATAGGTTTTTTTTTTTTTTTTTATTGCCCTTGTAGGCAGACGAGCATACGGCCCACCTGATGGTGAGTGGTTACCGTCGCCCATGGACTTCAGCAATGCCAGGGGCAGAGCCAAGCCGCTGCCTACCGCTTAATACTCTCCACAAGCCTCGTTTGAAGAAGGACATGTCATAGCGCTCGGGAAACACCGTGGAGGGGAGCTCATTCCANAAACTTCCTTATCGGCGTTGGAAAAAAATTTACCGTCACGTTTTTCGGTTACGCGTCACATTTTTCCGTTACGCGCCATCTTTTTCTTGCCCCTACCACGGTTGGTTCAGACGAAGAGTACTTTCACTTTCTCCAACGGAGTAGGGATAGCATTAATGTTTCACTTCTTACGTGTGTACACTAGTACACGCACACATTTTTTTAATAATCTCACTATAATTGAATATACATAATAATATGTGTAATAGTTTTTGTATGAAATTCAGTTTTAAAAACTAAAACTCTCTCTCAGTAGAAAATTTGAATTTAACAAGATTACGATGGAATTTTTATCATTGGCAGCATAATGCACAGATAAGATTTAATAATCGACTGCAGTCATACATACTTTAAACTCTAGTAAATATCTCTCTCTAGTAGAAGGAAATATCTTTTACACTCCAGGAACCAAACAAATTTTGTTTTAAATGAATTGAAATCTATTTTTTAAGGAAATTTGGGAATACGGTAAAGTTAAAAAAAGCCAAGATGAAGAAACTGCCATCTATTGTCGAGTAATTTCAATTTGAAAAGGTTTTGTATCATCTGCCATCTGTTATCAGATGAAAATATTATACTGTCTAACGACTAAATTTCGTTTGAAATTTTGCTAAATTGACTAATAGATGGCAGCAGTATACACACTGCGATTTTAATTGTGAATGTCATTTTCTGTTTTCCGGAATAACTTTAAAACACCAAGATTTTTTTGATAAATTTCCTTTAAACCAAATATAGATATGGCGTTACGTTTTGTAGATTAACTAGACCGAAATAGACAAAAGACGGTGTGGAAAAGCTAAAGGATTATTTGATGACATTGACTGTTTCATTAAATTTTAAGGAAATGTATTTCACGTTCATTATCTCTAGCTTCTTCAGGCGATTCTGTTAAAAAGATGGATTTTTTGTAGAATAAGGTTGCTAAAAATAAGAATTCAAAGGAACTAGATGTGAGGATTCTCTAAGGAAGTAGAAGTGCAAAATGATGTCAACATCTCCTTTTTAGCATCGCACTACCCGCCATCGGAGTAGAATTCATCCTTAGATACCAAAAACCTTTCGCATCGTTTTGGCAACGCATGATTCGGCTGTGACATGAACTCCCCTCCACGGTGTTTCAAGAGGGATAAGTATATCTAGTCCTCAGTTGTAGATAGCAGCTTGGTTGGGCCTTCGCGTCGCTAATTTCCATCAACATCCACTGTTCCTTCGAAGGTAAAAAAATACATTAATTGTCACAGGAAAAATATTCTAGTAGTGTTTGACGTTTTTGTTGTTCCATTAATATCTAGACAAAATACAAAATATATTGTCCATCATTCCACAGATTATAGACTAATTTTAAGTAGTCGCCGAGTTCTATTGTCTTTTGATTATCACCTGATTGATACGACTTTTATCACGTATCACGGTTGAGGGCGATAATCATACCAAGAACTGTCGCTTAAAATAATGTCATACAATAATATGACCGGCTTGTATTATAGTCGATATCTCTATTCGTACATCAGTGCTAAGCTTATTAAAAAAAAAGAATAATAATATAATTTTTTCTTTAACGTCGTCCTGGCCCAAGAGATAAGTGGCCCGCTATACTCATATTGAACGAGACGATCATTTTAATCAAATGAAATAAAAAAAAAATTTTTCAACATAAATGAATGTACATATTTGTTGAACGTCAAAAAGAACTACCGCCAGTTCACAAACACTAGCCTCCGTCCTGAAAAGAACTGGCAAGAAACTCAGCGGGCATATCTTTTTTTTAAATATTAGATTCTTTTTTTTAATATTCATTTTTACAATGAGTATCATACGTAACAATTATTGCAATATTGAAATGCCCGGAGCGAGCAACTCATTCCCACTTTGTGCAATCTTCTAGATAATCATTGACTTTATAGTAAGCTTTATTGCACAGATGTTCTTTTATAGTTTTCTAGTAGTCTTTTATAGTAGGTATATGTAGGTTCTGAACATCTTGTGGTATTTTGTTGTACAGGCGCCGTTCAAATGTTAAAATCCGTCAGGGAGCTACAAATATTTTTAGTGAAATACGCACATAAATCTTTATTGAATGAGTTCCATGGTGATGGAGTAACATCGTGTATGTAATAAAAAATATCAAAACCTGCGAAAAGTCATATAGGTGCGTCATAGCTTTGGAAACAATGATAGGTATTTTATTTTCTTCAGTTTTCGCTTAGACATGATTAAAAATAATATTACGGTTTAATTGCGCGTTTTTTATTGTGATTATTTACGATATTCCAAGTTTAATCAATTAGTTTTATTATAATATTTTAATTGATTACAGGAACCCATAAACATAATAAAGTGAATGCTACTTTATATCTCACCCTTCAAGGCGGAACGCGTGACTGCTTCGCAGGAGAAATAGGCATGTTGGTACTGGCAATTATCACACTGAGTTTCTTACTGGATCGTTTTCCCAGTGTGTTGCGATTCCAATCGGGCTGTAGATTCAGCGAAACACTGCTTTTGCTAGGGGCAGTGGTAACAGCTCTCTCAAGTTGAGCCCGTGAGCTTATTTGCCGGTCCGCGTGTTGTTAAAATAGGTCACTAGGCTTGTGAAGAAGGAGTCTCCTCCCGGTGATGGAAGGGGGAAGGGAAAGCTACGCCGCACGTTACCTTCACTCTAGTGCGCTGGCACCAGGAAAATGGGATGACGTCAGCTGCGGTTCGCGATGCGATCCGCATTGCCGTCGTCATTGTCGTCGCCGAACAAATTGTGGAAGAACAGGTTGGCCGTGTATCGCGTTTCGACCCGGCAAGCTGGTTCTGACCCAGCGGGCTATCGGGCCGCCGTACTGCAGAGACCGACGTCATTGGTCATCGACGATCGCCTCGACGACCCGTCGGTCGGGTGTCCTCGGGGTGGCACCGTGAGACTGATTGTAGTGTTGACCACGGGAACCTCCCTACTCTGACTGGGTCCTGACCCCGGACGGAGATCGGATGTCGGGTCAGAGAGTGCAGAGTCGTTTAGTGTAGTAGGGCCCTAAAAATATCCTTGGGCCGCCGTTCTGCCCCCAACATTTATAGATCGTCAAGTGCCACATACCCTCGTAGGAGGCTAAACCCAGGCCCAAAAAACAAAAAAAAGCCACAAAGGCTACCTACAATTGGGTAGGGAAAAAAATTGCCAACCCGTACGGGCTCTACACTTCAACTACTGACTGATGACGTAGTAGTAATTTGCGAAGACCACTGTTACTATTTAGAGGCGGGTCTATCGTTCAGTCGTCAAATTTCACCATTCGATAACTCCACTTAGGCTCCAATTTATAGAACTTCATTCGAGCTTCCGAATTAATTATTAATATATTCAGAAACTTAACAACTATTCACATAATAATTTCAAAACAAGACAAGATTTCACGGATAAATAAACATCAACGGATTCCTGTGCGCTAAACGTTTTGACAGGATCACATTTGCATGAAGCCGTCGGCAGCTCATCGACTCGGAAAACTTACAATTTATATTAAAACATGCGCAATAAAATAAAACCAAGCAGTCGGAAAGTATCCGCGTCACTCGAGCAATGCTTTTGACATGGCTATTATTCGAAACGAAAATTTTAAAGTCGTAAGTGCTTCAAATCAGATTTGCAAGTTTAGCACCTAAACGTCTTGGGTTTAAATTGAAATCGGCACGTATCTATACAGAAGTAAGCCTTAAGAAAATGAAAACTCATCACTATCCCGGGCAATGAACACGAACGATGCAAATGATACAGATCCTTATAGGTATTGTTGCGTTTAAAATTCAGTGGCTGGAAGCATTTTAGTGCGGAAATAAATCGTAAGCTTTCGGCAAACTCTAGTAGTCAATTCTGATCTAATTATATCGTTATCGTTTGATATCGTTGTACTTAATAAAAAGATCGAAAATGCAAGTCTTCTTTCTGTCTTAAGTTATTAAAACTAAGTTTATCATTTTCGTTGTACTTTCTAAATTTCAATCTTCTATATATATAAAAATGAATTGCTGTTCGTTAGTCTCGCTATAACTCGAGAACGCCTGGACCGATTTGGCTAATTTTGGTCTTGAATTATTTGTGGAGGTCCAGAGAAGGTTTAAAAGGTAGATGAATATGAAAATGCTCGGAATTAAATAAAAATAACAATTTTATTTTTCCTTTGATGTGTCGCCCGTCGGACGGGTTCCCATTCTTTGTTTTGAGTTTATTTTATACAAAAGTTTAGGTCTTTTATTTATCGATTGAGGCACTACGAAGTCTGCCGGGCCAGCTAGTTTCCAATAAAAATATGCAGATATATTGTAGTTAGAAAGATAGAGTGGTCCGAGTATCTATAACACAAGCAGAATACTCGTATACAAAAACGTTTTCGTAACCCATCTTAAATTGCTGCAACAAACGATGTGCACTTCAAGTGAACGCGTTCAATTCACTGAGGGAACCATCTCGATCCTTTCCTTCCATCAGAGGCAATCAGCCCAAGTGCATATATGTAAATGTGGTTGCTCCCATCGGCTAAGATTCTAATGGAATTGATACCAATGAGATGGTTTGGAGCGTTTTCTAAGCTGTGTATTCCACACTTGTTAGAATTTAAATTATACGGATATAATCGAGTATTTTACTTAGAATCATATGTTTCTCTAAACTACGTAACACGAGAGGTACTTGGTTTAAGACTGAGCACGTATCTCTGATTAATTTTTGTAAATAATATTAAAATTAAAGTTTTTGATCTTAAATTACTACCTTAGCAAGATGAGTACGCGAAACAATATTACGATAGGTTGAAATACCATTTTTATTTTATTATGAATGCTGCCGGTATTTATATGTATATACAAAATTCCTGAATGATATTCGATGAAGTCAAATCCCTTACATTTCACGGTGCCGATTTTATAGTGAACATCGGACATCCAATCTGCTAAGGTAGAGTGTCGCAAACCCTCTGGAGAAATACTGGACTCCGCCCGTCGCGGTACTGAAAAGCTATTACTTATAAACCCCTATATTATGCTCTATAGACCAGTTTTCGTAAATGACGTAGGGTAAATTAATTAGTAATCTGTACGAAGCACTTTACAAATCGTTCGTATTGTGTATGAAGTTACCTTTCACATTCCCTACAAAATAAATAACAAAGAACTGTTCTGAAATATTTAAAACATTTTGTTTTTTAAATGATCACATTAGTCTTGTTTGTAGTGAGACAGCTATGACTTCTAATTTGAATGTGACTGCGGAAGGGTGAGCTGCCCTCACTTACTTTATTACGACAATGACTCGACATTTATTATCAGTTATGAAAATAAATTCTCTCCTCGTGAAATAAAAGGGAAAAAAAATGAATTAAAGCCAGTCGACCACGAACAAAACGTGTTTAGGCCTTAATTGTGTAATACATTTTGGAGTTAGGGCCGGTTTGTTGCATTTTATTATGATGACTAGTAGGCGCCTGTGACTTTTTCAAGGCAAACAAATTATCCAATAAGAGGTATTTCTGTCTCTAGTTCTGTTCTAGGTCTATTCTTGCTTCACCCTGACTGGTGAACGAACTTACGGGACTCAGCCTGAAAGAATTTGTTCTAGCTTTTGTCTTTACTGGTGGTGGGACGTCTTGTGAGCCCGCACGGGTAGATACCACCACCCTGCCTATTTCTGCTGTGAAGCAGTAATGTATTTTGGTTTCAAGGGTGAGACGGGTGTTATAACTATACTGAGACCTTAGAACTCATGTCTCAAGGTGGGTGGCGGCATTTACGTTGTAGGTGTCTATGGGCTCCGGTAACCATCCACTAACACTCGGTGGGCTGTGAGCTCATCCTCATCCACCCAATTATGCTAAAAAACATAAAAATAAAAAACATGAGTAATATTTCTCTGAATCTACCAAAGGAATATTTTGGAGCTTACTTCTTTAGAATCGATTTTATTTGAAGCACTCAGTACGATAATTAGGTAGGGATTTAAATCGAGCGTTGAAAAAATATGTTATATGTTTTCATTCTCATTTAGGTACTAATAATAGACTTAATCATGTTCCACTTAAACATCATGATTTATTGAATTCAATTAGCACGCCCCTCATCTAGGGTCATTTTAGTAAAATGTTTACTATGAATATTTTTATTTTGCTATACATGTGGCAGTGATTTTGGTATGGACTTGTGATGAGACGAAATGAAAATGAGGTTGGTTAGAGAATGTTAACTATGAATGTGGAAGGATATAGAGGAAGAGGTAGACCTAAGAAGAAATGGATGGATTGCGTGAAAGACGATATGGGTAAGGAGGGAGTGAGCGAAGGAATGATATATGATAGAAGAGTATGGAAGGAGAAAACATGTTGCGCCTCTCCCAGGTGCCTGGGAGAAAGGCAGGATAATGATGACATATGGCAGTGATTTAAGACATTGCATAAATGAGAATACAGTTTTAAAATATTAGTTTAATTGTCATCTGATTTAACTATGTGAAATTCTGTTAGGTTACATAGAAATATAGGCAGACAGATTCAGGTCAAACTAATAAAAGTGCTAAAAGCGTACAGATTTCGGCCTGTGCCGATTTGTTGAAGTAACGTCAATGTCAATGATCCCCGTTTCTTGTTTTATGTTATTTGGCAATTCTGCGCTTAATGATTTGTTTTATTGTTCGGCGGAATTTGATGTTAATGTCCTGCGTCATTATTGTAATAACAGGGTGGTGAATTGAGAAGTATTATACTTCCCGGAAGGATCTCTCGTCATTAGCACGTTTTGAAGTATGTCCGTTGAAAAGTTTATGAGTAAGACGTTATTAAAAGTTTTAATTATAACGAAGTATGAGTACAAAATGAGCGTCCGTTACTTCACAAGTAAAATGCCTCGTGTATTCCAAGTAATTTGACTATGCTGTGCCCTAGAGCGAGTACCGATTACTGAGTAATTTCTGAGCGATTGAGTGGTCATAGGGTCCCGAACGAATCTCACGATAAAAAGTAACCGTAATTATTTAAAATAAGACGTAATTATTTTTTTTGCTTATAGAAGCCCATAGATATAAACCATCTAAATGCCGCCACCCACATCGAGACATGAGTTCTAAGGTCTCAGTTTTAAAGTACAACGACTGCTCTGCCCTTAAAACTCAACTTAACCCTCCAAAATCAAATACATAAATGCAAATAAATAAACAAAAAGATCGAGAGTGAAGAGACGATGAAAGTTTGCACCTTTTAACACATTCCAAAACAAAAGAAGTACATTCAGTTTCACTTCATTTATATGAAGACAGCGCTTATAATAAGAAAACAAAATTAGGTTAGTCACTGTATTAGAGTTAACAAATGAAGCAAAACTCAATCTAATCATAGGAAATGTGTGTTGTTACATATTAAAGCAACCAACTATTAAAAAATACGTTGCTTTACTTGATTCGTGATCGCGTTCAGTTCGTATGGCTTAGAACTTTAGGACCTTGTAAATCTGAACATAAAATATACAATGTTGTTTCTATTATACCGCGCTACATTCTCATTTTTTTTTTTTCATTTACAAGAAAATCAATAAACGTTGAACTTTACAACGCTATCACAAACAATACCTATTTTAGGGTTAAATTTATAAACTAAAAATAATGGGCAACTGTTATCGCAACTAATACCGGGTCGGTTGTAAGCTTGCCGACCAATCTACGTCTAAAAACACTACAACCAGGATGGCATGATCGTACAACCAATATGCCATACAACCAGTAAATTCAGACTGGTGAGCGTGTGAAAAATAAGTATGTTACTAGATACCTAATCTATCTAATGATACCTAGTCTGTGCAGCATATCAGGAGATAAGCGAAGTAGACCTCCTTTGAATCTCCCCTTAATTCGTATCTTGAATATTACTTAGTAAGGTACGCTGTTCCGCTCTACGTGTCACCACCATAGAGCCTATTTATGATGTATTATATTAATTACATCTCTAAAGCTGAGCTGTTTAGGTCTTTTATTTATCGATTGAGCCACTACGAAGTCTGCCAGATCTGCTAGTAAGCAATAAATTTGGAACATGCTTAGTTTTTGATGAAAAACTCAAGATATTAGGGGTTTTTTAAACTATTTAAAGCAGTTCGCAGAGGTTTACAGCACGCTCTCGGATGAAGATTGAGTTCGGAACCTTAACAGTTTTTTTGTGTAGGTGTAAATCTTAAAGCGCGTTTACGACGTTTCGTCCTGTGGTCCACGTTGAAAAGTGAAAGCGTTTTGGCATATATACTTAGTCTGGCCATAAATACTGTTACAATTAAAAATAAACAAAGTATTACATTTGAATTTGGAATCTGTCATTTCTATATGATTGCTCATTGAGTTTTCTTATTTTGGCGCAAATACGTTGTACAATATGTTGCGATATTTAAATGGAGTGGGGTGATAAAGAGAACCGAATCGCTGTGATTGCATTACACAAAGTAGGTATGGAGCCAAATGCAATTTTTAAAACTCTCCATACGCTTGGTATTAGTAAAATGTTTGTGTACCGGGCTATTAATAGGTGCAATGAGACCTCCTCTGTTTGTGACAGAAAAATATCTGGCCGTCCATGTAGTGTTCGTACGAAAAAGGTGGTCAAAGCAGTAAGGGAAAAAAATCGAAGAAATCCTGTCCGAAAGCAAAAGATTTTATCTCGGGAGATGAAGATAGCACCTAGAACCATGTCGCGTATTTTAAAAGATGACTTAAGACTTGTAGCCTATAAGAGACGTACTAGTCATTTCTTAACTGATAATTTAAAAGATAATAGGGTGGTAAAATCGAAACAACTACTGAAGCGGTACGCAAAGGGAGGTCATAGAAAACTTTTGTTTACGGATGAGAAAATTTTTACAATTGAGCAACAAAATGACCGTATTTATGCTCAAAGCTCTAAGGAAGCTTCCCAGTTAGTCGACAGAGTGCAACGTGGGCACTATCCGACTTCAGTGATAGTTTGGTGGGGTATTAGCTATCAAGGAGTGACTGAGCCATACTATTGTGAAAAAGGTATCAAAACATCGGCACAAGTGTATCAAGATACCATTCTTGAGAAGGTAGTGATGCCCCTTAACAACACCATGTTGAATAATCAAGAATGGTCCTTCCAGCAAGACTCAGCGCCAGGTCATAAAGCTCGGTCTACGCATTCTTGGTTGGAAACGAACGTTTCGGACTTCATCAGAGCTGAAGACTGGCCGTCGTCTAGTCCCGAACTTAATCCGCTGGATTATGATTTATGGTCAGTTTTAGAGAGTACGGCTTGCTCTAAACGCCATGATAATTTGGAGTCCCTAAAACAATCCGTACGATTGGCAGTGAAAAATTTTCCCATGGAAAGAGTGCGTGCTTCTATTGATAACTGGCCTCAACGTTTAAAGGACTGTATTGCAGCCAATGGAAACCACTTCGAATAAGCTTTTTATACTTTAAATTGTTCTATATTTGTGTATTAAACTAACACACTGTAAAAGTAATAAATGTTATTTGCAGTAGATTTTTTTTCCTTTGTCTCAATATTTGTGGCAAGACTAGGTATATACTTATATATTATTTGGCGTAGGAAATTCGAATTATTTTGCCAGATATTCAAGTCGGCTAATAGAGATCGTGGGTAATAGAGATCACCGGTAATAGAGATAATGTCATGTGTAAGTTTTATTAGCAGGTTCAATAATGGGATTGGGAACCAATAAAGCATTTTCTTTTACTGATTCGAGAATAAGTACTTCTTTAAAAGTCAGACCACTCTAAGGACGCTCCAACATGTATTATTATAATATGGATTAGACATACTATTATCTATACAATAATATGTCAGACTTGACCTCCAATATTTCATTATCACAGAAATTTTACAATTCATAAATCATCTGAATAATTTGAAAACTGATCGGGTTCAACAAGTATTTGCGATCAGCGGAACTATTTTTATTCTTGTTACAATTAAACCCATATAATTTTCACATTTGATATTACTTCTTCAGCTTGAAAAGAATTTCAGTGATCGATTTTATTTGGCTTTGTAATTTTACGTTAGTTTAATCGAATTAAAAAGTGTAGACCTTTAAAGTTAGGTAAATATATGTATGTACATGTAATATATAGAGAACGATAACAGTGGTGCATTTCTTAAGTAGGATTTCCTTGTCCTCAAGTGAAAGTTCTTTAGAAAGGGCCCGTCAAGGCTGCGTGCGGTGAAAGTTTAGTAGTGTAACAAATTAAGGTCATAATATGTTCTTATTCAAATTAAATTTCGTAGGAAAATCGAATTATAATGCGAAAAAGGAAAACGGACCCGATCGTCTTTTTTTGTTTTAACCCAAACAAAAGTACTACCATAAATATAATTCAATCGAATGTTTACTGGTGGTAGGACCTCTTGTGAGTCCGCACGGGTAGGTGCCACAACCCTGCCTATTTCTGCCGTGAAGCAGTAATGCGTTTCGGTTTGAAGGGTGGGCGCAGCCGTTGTAACTATACTGAGATCTTAGAACTTATATCTCAAGGTGGGTGGCGCATTTACGTTGTAGATATCTATGGGCTCCAGTAACCACTTAACATCAGGTGGGCTGTGAGCTCGTCCACCCACCTAAGCAATAAAAAAAAACGTAATAGAAGTAAATTCAGATCATGTGAACCTAGAATTAGCCTTCAGGGTACAAGCGGTTTCATCATTCATTCAAAGGTCCATGGTAATAGTAAACATTACGAACACAAGATTATATGTGCATGTATTACATACATATTTACATTAGTGAATGCATTTGCATTCAGAAGCTCTTATCAGTATTTTACTAGTTCGTTTTTATTTGATATGGATATATTTTAATGTTATGTATTATCAAGCAATTTCAAGCACACAGCAGCTGCAGTCTATTTACCTCTCTTATTCAGTTCATATTCACGCCTAATGGTTTTCTGGAAGCTATCACCTGATAAGACTGCATAATGTACTTTTTTGATTTCAATTATATCTGATCTTTAGTCTTTATCTATTAACTATCTTAGGTCTATTACAATAGACATCACTCTAAGACACAAATAGTCACATTAATATAACTGCTTCCATAAAGACAATCCATTAAGCTTCTTGCCGGCTCTTCTCAGTGGGTCGCGTTTCCGATACGGTGGTAGATACAACGAAGCACCGCTCTTGTTAGGGCCAGTGGTTAAAAACTCTCTTAGGTTGAGCCCGCTAGCTCACCAATCAAATTAAATCAAATCAAAAAAAAATTATCTATATCTATACTAATATTATAAAGAGGAAAGATTTGTTTGTTTGTTTGTTTCGAATAGGCTCCGAAACTACTGGACCGATTTGAAAAATTCTTTTTCCATTAGAAGCCGACATTGTCCCTGATGAACATAGGCTACTTTTTTTTAATTTTTTTTTTATTTTTTTTTTTGTTTTCATGTTTGTTTTAATGTTTCCGAAGCGAAGCGAGGCCGGGTCGCTAGTTCAACATAAATGAAAGTACATACTTGTTGAACGTCAAAAGAACTACCGCCAATTCACAATCGGCCCACAAGTGGCTGGAACAGCCCGTAAGGCGATTAGGTAGAAAAAAAAGGAAAACTCTCGATGTCTTCTCCCTTAAACCATACACCAAACACTAGACCTTTGCCATAACAGCGATGAACAGTAAAACAACACTTTTAAGGGCATCGTGAAATTTTAATGCCACCGCGGTCAAGATTTAGAGGTGCGGTCATAGTAATGGTGCTTTATACAACGTTTGTCTTCATTCCATTTTTATTCTTCCTGTTACAGTTAATTAGGTTTACATTGATTTGTTTATGGAGTATGTTTGTTGCTTTGATAACATTATGTACGTAGTTATAGAAAAAAACAAACAACATACTAATATTCTCATAAGAAAAATTCTTTTAGATTAAAATATCTAAATTGTTACGCGGGTAGAATGATTTATAAAGTAATATTTCGATAAGCAATAAAATACAAAAAAATCTAGAAAAAAAATATAGAAAAGCATTTTTAAATGTATGTAAGTTATTTTTATTTGAAATTCACTTTTCAATATTGAAACAATGAATAAAATATTTATACTATTAATCTGCTTGCACTGTACTAAGGAAATTCAATGTAAGATTCAAATATACGTACACTTATAATTTTTTCTGACTAAAAACTTATTTTTGAAAAGGAATTTCGCGACTCTTTTTTATATTTTGCTTTTTACAAAATCAAATTTTTATTCAAATTACTTATCGTCGTTGCAAATTTGAAATCTCCTATGTGTATAAATGTAGTTTTCGAGAAAATGTAATGATATTACTTCCTGAAAAAAAATATGCAAATATTTTTTTAGCACATAGGATACTTTGATCTACAATAAAGTGCAAACCGAGACTTAGGTTTGTTTAAGATTGAGGCGTAATACAATGAAATATTGAGATATGCACATGCGAGTTTTTGCTGAGTGTAGGTATTCAAAATAACTTTCATAATATATGAAAACATTATTTTGACCCAAAATGTCACATAGAAGATTTTAAATTTGCAACAACGTTATGTAATATCTTGTTTATGCACATTTTCGTGACTTAATTAATAATTGAGATTGATGTATATTAGGAAACTAGAATTCGTTATTGAAGAAATTTAGGACACACCGCATATTTGTACTTAAATTTTTCTATGTCAATAAGGAACAACTAAAAGTGTAATTTTGTTTTTAACGAAGCTATGACGTGAAATCTGCCGTCCATTATGTTGCACGGAATAACGACTTATCTATCCGTCAAACAGGAAAATATTATTGACAGGAAACTTCTATATCTAATTGTAACTTGAGACCGAAAATATTTTCTAATTATAAATACAATAATTATAATGATTCTTTCAGTTTAAAGATTGATATCTTTTTTTTAACTTGCCATTATAGGCAAGCATATATTTCATCTGATGGTCATTACCGATGCTGTTGGACGACAGCACTGCTAGGGCATAGCCAAGCCATATCCGATACATAACTTGTCGGATCCCCCGGATCCATACTTTGTAGTTTAAGACTCTTCAAGCACTGGTCACCGTCTGCCATCTGTTATGTCTACCTATAGACATAACCAGTTTCTCGCCGGATCAGCTCAGTGGATCGTGATTCCGATCCGGTGGTAGATTCTGCGAACCACTGCTCTTGTTAGGGCTAGTGTTAGCACATTCTCTAAGATTGAGTCCCATGAGCTCGCCTACCAGTATGGCTGAAACAGCCCCTTAGGCTAACAGGGAATAACGTAAAACAGTAGGGAAAAATAACAAAGCCACTAGCTATTGTTGACTACTCTTTGCAAACCCCCTTCGAAGGAAGATATATCATCACGCTTAAGAAACACTGAGGACGAAAGTTCGTTTTAAAACATAGCGAAAAAGATTTTCGGAAACTCAAACATCTATTGTACTGTACTTATAAAACGCAAGTGTGCTAATCAAACAAAAAACTAAAATCGTTACTTTTCTGCAGCCAACGATGAAGTATTAAAATATTGGTATGTAACACAAATACTATATAGAGTAATCGATTAATTCAATTACAATGCAAAAGTAATAAAAATGACTACTTGTTCTTTCGTATTTTTACATGTAGACTTTACTAGTTTATGGGCTAGCTATAAATAGTTGCGGCAGCTCGTAAATATTAGAATGTCCCGTCATACATCTTAGGACACAAACTAGACCGGTCACTTGTATTCTATAATGGCTATCCAATTCTTCACATTGACATCCATGACTGCTTCATAGTAAAAATGTAGAATGGTGCAACCTACCTGTCTTGTCTTAAAATTTTCCCTACCACCGGTAACCACCTAAATTTATATATGTTACCCAAAATTTAAGTTTACTGAATTTATTTGAGACTTGGTGTATTTGTTGTCAGCGATACTAAAAACGCTAGCACGATCGTGTATTTATATATGAGCTATATTAAAAAATTAAAAAGAGGTTATAGTTCGCCTTTTTATAAAGAATTCGATCATTTTAATTGGGCAAACAAATTCTTCGCCTAATTGATGTTAACAGTTATCAGCTCCACTGCAATAAAAATGAGATGCCGGAAGCATAATCTCAAAGTCTATTATTAGACTCGTATCCTAACTCACAAGCTGTTGTTTCTTCATAAGCAGAAATGAAATTATTGTATAATTCTGTCTGATATTACACAAAATTTTCCTTCATTAGGGAACCAGATTTGGAGCACAGAAGAGCAAGCTTGAGATTAAAACCTAAAGATGCCATCCATAATGAGAGACAACAACGACAGAAGCATAATCGAGCGAGGAATGTTATAAAGTAAGTTGTACTAATCTACTACAGTGGGAGGTCTATTAGTGAGTCCAGCAGAATGGCCTTGAGCAGGAGTGGCGGCACGCGTCAGGTGCACTCTCTCCTAGACTACATGCTGACCACGACTACTCTGTCAAGAGTGAAACGACTGACAAGAACACGAATGTATCTATTTATCTAATCGGTATGGGCCGTTCTTCGCTCATGTGAGCATCAAAATTGACTCAAACGATCATATTTAATAATGTAGACAATAATTATACGTAAGTAATACAAGTTTTAGAGGCGTTCGTAAAGCTACATGTGCTGAAAATATGTACTCACAGATTCATTCACATAAGTAAGACCGGACGAACAAATAACTACTATGCGTTTCGATTTTCCGTAATTTAGGTAATGGCCGCGAAGTCTTTTTGCTTCTTTTAGTGGTGTTTGATCAAGTTACTTCACTACTACATATAATAGATATCTACACGGTGATAAATTATTACCGCAGCGCGAAGATGATATATCGAGACATGACATCGAAAGATCGTTGGCATTGAATCGGTCGATTGCCTAGGCGTCAAATTTGAAGGCACGATCGCTTTACAGTAAATTTACAAGAACGCCTTCAGTAAATACGCATTCAAATTGAGGCTACTAATGTTGTATTTAAAATGTAAAGTCGTCGTGGTCTAAAAGATAAGACGCTCGGTGAAAACGTATCGAACGATGTAGCGCTTAAATGCCGCAGGCAGACACCAATTTTACTTAAGAAATACGTGCTTAAGTTATGTTCACGAATGACTTCGACAATGAAGAAGGACAATATCATGCAATAAGAATCAGATCCTTAAATATAATTTTCGTGAATACAAAATGGACACATATGTAGATCTCAAGTCTCTAAGTGTGTGGTGGCATTAACGTTGCGCCATAACTTTGTTCATTTGTTTAGGCAATAAAAAAATATTATATTTTTGTATTCTCAGATCAACGTTTGAAAGCCATCATGCAAGAACTACCAAGATTCAAAATGACTTATCAAGTAGTGACCGAGATCATTTGCATGTTAATCTTGATAGAAACGCTAAACGTATTCAAAACCATAATAAGATGTTTATGAAAGCAAATGATCGGGGAAGAGCCGGTTGGCCGAAATTGAAAAAAAACTTTAATGGATTAAAAAGTCGTCGAAATGTCGCACGGTGAGTATTCTAGAATTGTTGTAGTGCAGAATCTGTTATTGCTACGCTGACATCACATATTTGTGGAATGTGTACGCCACTTATCATAGGTTGATGATAACATGACAGAAACCTTTCTTGGACAAGAACAACAACAACTATACAATGTCTTTATTTTATCCGATCAGCTTAGAAATGCTTAAAGGACAACATCACGAACTGAAGATTCTATATGATTTATTTAGATTAATTGATGAATCCTAAAAGCTTATGATGCGCCTATTAAGACCGATAAGTGGAAGAAGATGAATAACTAATATTTAACGTTGGGGCAAACAGTTAAATAGACAATAATAATAATAATAATAATAATGGTACTGGATACAAAAGGCCTAAGCTGAGGTGACCTTATTAATAATAGTCTCTCTTGTTATAAATTGAATGAAATGGATTTGTAACCGCCGCGCCGCCTCTAGGTACCCCTGTATCCTCAGTTCTCAGTCTCATGTTTCCTCAATTAGCTTCTCAATTTATTCTAAAATGTCTATCGTATAGNTCGGCAGATGTACCACAAACACAGGCCGCGCGAACAATGGCCGGGCTAACAAAAGCCGGGCGAACAAAGACCGGGCGATCGAGTGGACGATGAGCACGTCCGCACGTGACGGGTGCCTCTATCGGAATCGGTATAGTCTGGTATTTACTGTACAGAAGTAATCGTTGGGCAAGATCTCTAAATCGTATTTAAGGGCTCCGGTAACATGAAATCAGATGAGTTTTGGAGAGATTATGCGAGTCAAAGCTAATTTAAAAAAATAATAATAGATAAACCGAAATCTTCGCAAAATTTTGAAACCAGAAAATAAGAAAGAAATGTCGAAAGCAATTCTAAGCAAGCAGCAACACACACGTTTTTACAAGATTCTAAAACTTTGTATAATAAAAATACATTCATGTTATTTTATTATCTGAATGACTGTAATTGATCTGTTTTACATAGCGATCCCAATATTTTTCCTGTTCAAACCACAAAATTAATTTATGTGGTTACTACATGTAGGTAGGTATTTAATTGAAGTTTTTATATAATTAATTAACTAAAGCATCGATATTAGGGAACCTGATTCTGCTTAAATTTAGTTTTAATATCTAATTGTTCATCACACGGTCCGAGTATCTATCTGCTTTGTGAATTTCCTTCGCGTCTGTAAATGCTGCAACATTTACAATAAGTTTCTTTTTTGCTTTGGGATCGTTTTCTTTGATATTTTCAGTAAACAAATATGAATTAATACTTTTTTCATTAAATTTACAGTTCAACCCAAATGACACCGGTCCAACTGCTGCAACATGCTTCTTTTGAAGAGTGAGTTGATGGCTTGATTTAGTTAACGTTATCAAACCTATTTTTGCGGTTTAATCTCACGTTCTCTATTGTTATTATTTTATTTCAATTGTATATTGTGTTAAGAAATAGACAATATCGTGCTAATACGATATTCAAATGTCCACAAATATTATTTGCCATACCTTAGTCGTTCGTATTCGAAACAACAGAAAAAAATTATAGACAATAAAAAAAAAACGAAATTAAACTGTAAAAAGTAGCTTCAATTATGTCTATGACTCGCGAAAACCGAAGAAAACATTAGATAGCCATTAATAACGGAATAAACACATCGTTCAGCGATTTATTCGAAAACTATTCCGCATGATTGTATACATACATTAAGAATTTGTTTAAATTTTTCCTAAAAATGCATATGACAAGGAATGATTTTTGTTGATACCCACTTCATTACTATCTACTAATTACCGCCACTAACCTTGAGACATGTGAAGTCTCAATTTTAATGTATGACGAGTGTTGTCATCAGAACACGTATTAAAGTATTAACGTGCTGTATATTTTGAAAATTTGATCTATCACCTATGATATTGTTTCTTCATTATCGAGAGAAAATACGGTTCTAGCATTCAATATACACTATATACTATATCACTCAACACTGGGCGCCTGTGCAACGTCTTAAGCTAATTACGATTCAAATTCTATTTTTTTTACGTTTCAGTTCAACGGACACGAATTTAACCAAAGGAATAACATCACAAAAGCTCAGTCCTTACACAGTAAGTTGAATGATTAGAAACACTTAAACGTTAACTTTTTTAAATAAAGCTTTGTTATTGTATTGTTGGTATTTTCTAGATAAAGCAACAAATCTTAGAAATTATGTCCGCTTTTCCAAATGCAAATGTAACTTATGAAGTGATAGGACGTACAGCCTCGTACAATGATATTCTGTTGCTGAAAGTAACTGAACTAAAAAGAGACATAACAAGATATTTTAGAGCAAATAAAAACAAGTATGTCGATGAAATACCCGAGAAGAAAGTGTTATTCATTGTACACGGATTAAACATTCTGGGAATTAATAATGTGCGGTGCTTAATTAATACTAAAGCTTTGGCTATTTTGCTATCGTATTACTTTGAGCACTTGGATAAGTTTGATATATTTTTCATTCCTCTGGCCAATCCGGATGGATATACATTTTTAGGTAATTCCCAGGTGTGTATCTTTTTTATTAATTTTCATATGATGATGTTTTATGAATTAATCGATTTATTGGCTCTTTTGGTGTAGGTTACAAGATATCGGTTACAAAAGCCCGCAACTAGGATATAGTTCTTAAATTTTAATTCCAAATTGCACTGCAATATCGAGTATCCTTAAATGCATCATTGCTTTCCAGAATAAATAACTAGAATATACGTAGATAAAAGTAAAGGGCCGGTGTCGAATTATATGTATTTTACGAATTTGAAAATTTGACGTACTAGCTTTAAGTGGGATTTGTAATAGTGCTTATAGCCACCGCCTACTATATGAAAGATGATCTTGGATTTAGTGGTTTTAGTCTATTTGAATGCTATTCGGGATCTGACTGTATTTTTTATTGTCTCGAAGTTTCTAGCATACATATCGTAAAATAATATCCTAGATTGATCATTCTCTTTTCAAAATCTATAGACTAAATTTAACTGTATGAATAGTAGATGTCAAAGAGCTCATGTAATGATTAAATAGACCTGTGTTATTGGTTTTAAGAAAATGCTATCAACTGCTTTGTGAAATCTCATATCTTTTTCCTCTAAACTGAAGATAATTTCCAAGTATAAATTGTTGAAAGTAGCCATAATATATCTTGGATATGATTGCAGCACATTTGGAATAAAAACATAGCACCACAAAACGACTGTCCTGGTGTCTTTCTGGACAGAAACTTCGACGTAGCCTGGAATGTTTCTAGCATAAACTCTTGCAGTCAGCTTTACCCTGGAGAACAACCATTTTCAGAGGTGGAAACCAGAGCTATTCGTGGTATCTTACATCGTTATAGCCACAAGATTATAGCTTATTTCAATGTACATGTCGGATCAATTAACCACAGAGTGATTAAGGTATAAAATTTAAAAATGTTCATTTATAGATTTATGTTCTTATCTGATTAAAGACTCAATCTTTTTTGTTAGTATCAAGAATTAAAAAAAAACTTCTAATCCTAATTCTCCTAATCGTAAACTTTAATAATATATTTATGAAAACCTATAATCTATTAGGGGGATGCAGTGTTGTATCCAAACGGTTATACCGACGTGCAAATAGATGATGACAAATACTTCGATCTGAAAGCAGAAATAGAAGAAGCAATGAAGAATTCAAGTTTTCAAAATGCTGCTGTCCAAGTTGAAACTTTGCAGAATTGGTATGGAAAGATTTCGGGTACCAGTGTCGATTATGCTTCCACGGTAATTGTATTTTTTTTGCTTTATTAGAATCCTCCTCCGTGCGTCGTATTCCTCAGTTCTGAGGATCGTGACCTTTACTGAGCACTTTTGTTAGGACTATGTTCCTCCATTCACTTTTGTCCTCCGCGCAGTGGATAGCGATATTAATGCTGGATTCCAAAGTCGTCTCAATCTGATCGGACCAGCGCATGTGACTACGCCCCCTAGGCCTCTTTCCTTCCACTTTGCCGGTGATGAGAAGTCTTTCGAGATTGTCACCCTTTTTCTGACCGAAAAACTCTAAAACCCTACGTAGGCAAATGGTGGAGAGTCTTAAGGAGACACCTAGTTCTTCCAGAATTGATGCGTTTGTCCGATGCGCCGTCCAGGGAATCCGCACCATTTTCCTCCAGCACCACATCTCAAACGCATCGATCTGACTTCGATCAGCCTTCTTCAGAGTCCATGTCTCCATATTAGAATAACAGATGATATAATAACCAAATTCTAACTTACTATAAAACATACAGGCCGCTACTACTGAAATTATTGTTGTAAATTCCAAATTACATAATTTATTAAGTCTTACATTAAATCTTTCCCAATACCCCTTATGTTTTAGGTCTATAACTCTTCTGATTTTATGTTGTAATTCTAACCTTCGTATTTTATTGCAGATATACGGCATCCCATTTGCAATGGAACTAGTAATGCAAACGTATGCAAATGGTCAGCCTAAAGAGAAACCCAGCACGCAAACACTTGCTTTGAGCGAAATATGGAAAAGAGTTATAGACACAACGTTTAATTTTATTTCGAGAAGAACAAACAACACTGAAATGGAATAAAGCACATCTTGTAATTATCTAATTTTGACCCAACAATGATGTAATCAATCTTGTTTTCCTTTTTTAAATACATATATAAAATAAATTTGATGGCTTTTATCAAGATACTCATCACAGAAGGATGCATATAAGACATTTATATGATATATGATTCCGTATATTTCACATTTGTACGGTTCCTAATATTTCAGCATTGTTCCAAGTGACATGTTCATGGACAGATTGAAGAGTGTGCTGATAAGAACAGGCAAATCCAAGATCTGATTTCTAATGCCTTTATTATAGATATAATAGTTTTTCAGTGTGCTCCTTCTAGCACTACATGACGATCACGACCGCTCTGTCAAGAGTGACACGATTGAGAAGAAGAAACGAAGGGAAATGAGGGAACTAGGGATCAATATATATATGTATATGTATCAATATTATCAAAGTATTTAAATATAAAATAGCAATTCATGTGCACAAATTGGTTAAGATCTCATCTTTACCAGGCAATTTCATTTTAAATGTATTGTTCAAATATTGTATTGCAAAAACTGTCTAAGTTTCCAAGACCGAAGACGCTAGTGTTAAACAATGACTATAAGCATGGTTGGCCTTGACTTTACTTTATGTAGCAAAGAACCTCAAAGATGCATATGTTTAATTATAAATTGTTTATTAAATATTACAAGGTGTACCTACTAATTGTATTATCGATATAATTTTTACGTAACCTTAAAATTTGATTTAAAAAAAAATCATGTATTCGCTTTCTAATTTTACTGGAAATATCTTGTTCTATAAACATTTAATTTGTGTAATGCTAAACGAATTAGTTCCAGATTCCAAAGATCACGTTCGCGCGTTCTCAAATACCATTAGCACTATGAATACATCATTAGACATTGAATTTGCTGCTTCTAATAACATTCCTGGTTTCAATAGCGTTTCGGAACACACCATATAACATAACACCAATAACTAGTATCATTTGTTTAAACAATTATTCATTAGAAAATGTATACACACGAGCGCCATAAAAACTAATGCGAAACCGGTACAATTATAATATTATATTATACATATTTGTCGAATATGAGTAATACTTTCTCTGGTGTTCGTCATCGCGACTGCACCGTCAAAAAGGATGCTTTGTTCATTGTAAAATGCCAGTTCATTTCGAACTGTGTGTTTCATTAACCTCAAAAACTTCCATGTATATTAACCATATTAATTCGGTAGTCTCAATGTGTGTCGACCGGGTCAAACTTGTTATGAATAAAGAAGGAGTCGTTCGAGAGGAAAGCGAACGTTTATATAGTTTTTTGGTTATATTTATCGTCGCTTTTGTTTAAATCCGTCCTGTTTTCACTGCGGAATTCGAGGTAGTCACGTCTTTAGATTCAAATAGGGTGCTGTCACATACAAAGCAGTCAGCCAAAGTATTGCGCATGCTAGATGATGATTTAAACTAGATTTTCTAAATTATATTCCGGTTTAAGCTTGGAATGACTAGTTGCAAAACAAAAATATTTCTGAAATAGCACTGTAATTCTGTTTCAATATATTTTAGTTAAGCCATACTGATATTATTAGCTGTGTTGATCGAAGGCCATTAGGCATTTAAAATACCACCTGCACCTTCGTTGATAAGATATGCGTGTCTTAAATATTGTTTTAGTTAAGTATGAATTGCTTGCATGAGCAATGTCCTCATGAGTAATTTAAATCTATATCTATATATATAAAAGTGAATTGCTGTTCGTTAGTCTCGCTAAAATTCGAGAACGGTTGGACCGATTTGGCTAATTTTGGTCTTGAATGATTTGTGGAAGTCCAGGGAAGGTTTAAAAGGTAAATAAATATGAAAATGCTTGGAATTATATAAAAATAACAATTTTGTGATTCCTTTGATGTGTCCCCCATCGGACGGATTCCTTTTGTCTTTTATTTATCGATTGAGGCACTACGAAGTCTGCTACGGGTCAGCTAGTAGATTATAAAATATAATGCTATCATAATGTAAGTTTTAAAAATATTTAATAATAAAATATTACAAGCGTGGCTGTTAGTTGACGATTGAGCAGCTGTCGACGACGCGGGCTCATGTGTGTATTCGATTTCATTTGATTCCGAGACGAAAACGGTGAAGCCTTTTTCGATTACTCAATTGACGAGAAATCTCGATTCCTTATGCTACTCATCTCAAACATATGTTCGCTTTCATCGATATTTTTTATGGTTTGTTTTGAATAATAATATATAGATAACGGATACGAAATATTTTACTGCGAGAAATTGAAAATCGATTTGTAACTCGGTATGAATTTGACCGTAAGGAATGGATGTTTGTCGAGGACATTGTTTATCATAAGAAGAGAGTTAGCGTTCACATAATTATTTGATTAAGTACTGCAACGTTTTATTGATTTTAAGTAGCACAGGTTTATTCAAGTTTCAAGCTCATTCACATTTCTCTGGTAATGAAACAGTCACTGTACTACTACTTTTATTTTTTATTGTCCTTGTAGGCAGACGAGCATACGGCCCACTAGATGGTGAGTCGTTACCGTCGCCCATGGACTTCAGCAATGCCAGCGGCAGAACCAAGCCGCTGCCTACCGCTTTGTTAATTTTCATTACACAATTAAACTAAAGCCTTCGTCAAACAGAACGCGTACTTAGCGCCGCGTACTTAACGTCGCGCTCTCTTCATGTCACACAAATTGACTAGATGAGTCCAACGCTCCTTGACGCAACGCATTCGCCAAATCATAGTGCCTTTAGATAGCAGTGTGAAAATTTAAAAGTATTAAGAAATCGAGTGATTCAGATGTGGCATTGTATAAGCATGGGTATTTTCTAACTATTTATATCATTTTTTCGGGCATTATCTAGTATTTTAATACACATTCACTCGGACGCTAAAATAAAATTTGTAAAAAATTACAACGCCTGACGTCAAAGCGTCCTAACGCTGCGACAGAGCGCTGCGTTCTTATAGCGCTGGGGCTCTGTTTGACTGTATGTTACCATAGTAGTACAACACATCTCGGCGTCATAGCGCGGCATCAGTTTAGCGCTCTGACGCGTGCTAATTACGCGTTCTGTTTGACGAAGCCTTAAGTATCCAACTTAGGATTCTTATAGTCGATATCCCCATTTATCAAATGACACAAGCGTTCCTCAGAATGTAGGCTCGTAACAGGACTTCTTTGTCCGAAGCATGAAAACAAAACCGTATTTCTTTTAAAAGACCTCACCGTGAAAAGACTCCTCAGTCATTGATCCCTGTAAACGTATTCATTGAATTGAAGAATTCGTTTCGCGTTTTGTCTAATTATTATCGTGATTTTCTCATTAAATATCAAAACAACTATGGACGGTTTTTCTTTTTCATTTGAAAAAAAAATCTTTCAATATATTTTTTTTAATTTCTGTCTTTTGCGTTTTTGGAAGAATTACATTACAACTAATTTAATACATTCGACGGTCTAACTAGGACTTGTACCCGATTTAAATTTAGAATAGAACTATAATTGTTCTTCAAAGAAGATTTGACACAATATTGATAGCGCTATTTTGCGAAATAGCTGGCTAAATAAATATTAATATAAATACATAGTTAATTTTTTTATGTTTTTTATTTCTTTTTATTGCTTTGATGGGTGGACGAGCTCACAGCCCACTTGGTGGTAAGTGGTTACTGGAGCCCATAGACATCTACAACGTAAATGCCGCCAACCACCTTGAGATATGAGGTCTAAGGTCTCAGTATAGTTACAACGGCTGCCTCACCCTTCAAACCAAAACGTATTACTGCTTCATGGCAAAAATAGGCAGGGTGGTGGTACCTACACGCGCGAACTCACAAGATGTCCTACTACCAGTAAAAACTGAAATCAGTTAAGAAATATTGAAACATTCGTGATTGTGGGTAAGACGTTTCTAAGTAAACTTATGTGTATGTATCAACATTTATTCATTATCGATCATCACGATGAAAGAATAATAGCGCCTGTTATCTAAAATCCCTAAAATTTACATAATTCCTGGTGTTAGGGCGCTTAAGGAGCCAAATGGTATTTACGACTATTGTACCTATCCCTACAGAAGCAGTAATGCGTACCGCTGAGAAGCTTATAACAATAATAATACAATACGATTTATACCTTATGTTTTAAGGTCAGTCCCTTTGCGTGTAAATGACCTTTGGTAATCAATTAAGACCAGCTCCTTTTTGCAAAGAAAACGAATATCCGAGCCCCCGATTACGGCGCTTCAGCTTGATACATGAGAAACATTTTTACTTATGGTATGACCTCTTGTGAGTCCGCATTGGTAGGAACCACCACCCTGCCTTTTTCTGCCGTAAAGCAGTAATGCGTTTCGGTTTGAAGGGTGGGGCAGCCGTTGTAACTATACTGAGACTTTAGAACTTATATCTCAAGATAGGTGGCGCATTTACGTTGTAGATGTCTATGGGCTCCAGTAACCACTTAACATCAGGTGGGCTGTGAGCTCGTCCATACATGTAAGCAATAAATAAAAAAAAAACAGAGAAGCAATAGAAATCGTCTAAATACAAAGACACTTCTGCCTACAGTGCACGTAAGTTTGTGCCTGCAACAATAAGCTGAAGTCCGTTACCGGTGATGCGTGGGTAAACTCGTTCCTTACAATGATTGCAGTTCAATAAACCTTAACAGCTTAATGCTTTAAATAAGTTCATTGCCACAGAGAAGTTCAATACTAGTTCGGCGCTACAATTTTGTACGACACTTATTGAAATACGTACGACTGGGATACCTATTCTCAAAATTGTACCGAGTAGCCAGTATCGAGTTCGCTATTCTTCATCACGGCCATATTAGTAGCAATATTTCATTATCGGATGCAAGCCTTGAAAGAAAGAGAAAGAAGAAGGATCGATGAATTAGAAATGTGGTGCTGGAGAAGGATGCTCCGCATATCTTGGACTATGCATCGCACCAACGCTTCGATTCCAAAAGAACTAAATAATTCTCATAGGTTGTCGCCAACAGTGCAATCCAGGATTCTTCGATATTTTGGATAAGTATCACGACGGCCAGCAGAGTCTATCGAGAAACTTGTTGTTCAGGGTAAGGTCAACGGTAACAGATCTCGTGGACGAATTCCCATGCGTTGGACTGATCAGGTGAAAGACCTTACTGAACCCCACTTAACGAGTGTGTGCGCTGGACTTCAGTTCGCAAACTATGGAAAACATCTGTCAAGGCTTTAATAAGCAAGAATTCCACATGACCATGACTGCTCTGCCAAGAGCAACCGATTATGATGATGCTTTAATACAAGCGAATTAAAATAAATTGATAGAATAAATCTTGGTACACTAAAAAGAAATATGTGACTTTCCTTGTTTTCACTAATATTACATTATCTTGACCGTAAGCTCATATGTGTTGATATTGCCATTTGGTTTATTGCATGAGCTCTGCTGTTCATCTGTATTATTCCATTTTTCCCATATGTTTATTTAAAAAGCCCTCAAACATAAAGAGAGAGAGCGAGAGAGAAAGAGAGAGAGTATCCTTTATTGTACACCAAATAATAAATAAATAATGCGATACATTAAATACAAAAAAGTACAATTGACGGTATTATCGCTAAGAGCGATCTCTTCCAGACAATCATCAGGTGGACAAGATCATTTGGAAATGAATTACGCGCGGTGTACCAATCCAGTGAAATATAGACATATACATACACACAAACATACATACATGCATATATCATGTAAATTATACATACAAATATACAATTTAATATAATAATAATGATTAAAAATTTTGGTTCCTTACACATAAATAAGAATAAGCAATAAGCAAGAGAGTGTACTTTACTTAGAAGCTGCATTAGGTTTTCAAGNGAATTACGCGCGGTGTACCAATCCAGTGAAATATAGACATATACATACACACAAACATACATACATGCATATATCATGTAAATTATACATACAAATATACAATTTAATATAATAATAATGATTAAAAATTTTGGTTCCTTACACATAAATAAGAATAAGCAATAAGCAAGAGAGTGTACTTTACTTAGAAGCTGCATTAGGTTTTCAAGCTGCGTAAAGAATTTGATCTAGTATTGGAAGATTTTCAATATAGTTTATTGATACTTATAAGAATTTAATAAAGTCGAATGCATCGGCGTGGAACCCGACTCGGCGCATCCATCAGACCGTTTCAAGTTTTCACTTTAACTTAACCTTTGTGTTTTTTTTTTCATTGCTTAGATGGGTGGACGAGCTCGCAGCCCACCTGGTGTTAAGGGGTTACTGGAACCCATAGACATCTACAACGTAAATGCGCCACCCATCTTGAGATACAAGTTCTAAGGTCTCAGTATAGTTACATAAATATATAGTTCTTCTACCTCAATGAAAATTATTGATGATAAACTTGCATGTAATTCATTTTCTCTGACACTGCGCCTGTTTTTATCCATAGTATTCCATAAATAATAAGCAGTATAATATTATATTTTTATTACGAGTACATCTATCTAATTACTAACGAAAAGGATAATAGTTACAAACTTTAAGAACGACTTCAAACTGTGAGCCACTTTGAGGCTTTCTATCACGACTACTTACAAATGTTCAAGAGAGCATATTTCTTAGTGAACAATATACATAATTGTTACTCACCATCTAAATACGTTTATCGGTACGAAAGCAGACGAACTTGTAGCTCATCTTGTGTTAAGTAGTTACGGGGACTTATAGAAATCACAGCGTGTATGTCACTAAGCAGCCTGAGATTTGGAGTCGGTGCGATGAATTACCTATATAATACATATATTGCATAATGGTTGCCTCACTCTTCAAACCGAAATGCATCTATTGCATCTATTGCAGATTTATTGCAATCATCTTAGAAAAATAAATTCAATCCGTTGCTTTGTTTTGTGAAATCAGAAGACACCGGTTCGCGTTTTTGATATTGTCATCTATATATTAATACGTGAAGCAAATACTTTGTATCCCTTTTTACGAAAATTGCGCGGACGAAGGAGTATGAAATTTTCCACACTTATAGAGAATATAGAGAAGAAGTGCACAAAGCTATTTTTTTTTAAAATAATGCTTAAAAGACACATTAAATTAATAAAGAAAACATTATACACACTACCATGTATTTGACACACACACACGCATGCTTAATATTTGTTTACTGTCAAACTTTCGTTATTCCTTAAAGTCTGTGGTGAAATTGACAATAGATTAATGTTTCTTTTTATTAATATTTGTCTAAAGTATAGACTTGGTGAAATCTCGAAGTACGAGTATAATAATCTATGACAATAGAATTATAATAATTTCAATTAATTATGGTCGAATTTCGACTACCAAGGGACCACTAGTAATAATTATTATTTAATTGTACGATGTAAACGATCGGTAGAGTACACAAACAAGTTTCATTATAAAGATTCGAGGTAGGCCGGGCTTGTTTTTAGGGTGCCTTGGTACCGTTATTTCCACCCGTGGCCTGGATCCACGGCGCTAGGCTGTGCGTCTGACAGTGCGCAAGCGCCATCAGCGGTGAGCGCACGATCGCTCTACAACCAAACATACCTTTTACGTATAATAACCATTTTAATTGCTTGAAATTGTATTTTCTGATTGTGTTGTATTTGTGGTAATTATTTGAACAATAATGTCGTGGATTTCGTTGGTGCTTAGTGAGTACACATTCATATATTTTTTCTTTTTTTTTAAACTAAACTTTTTTTTGTTTTATGGAACATATTATTCGTAAATTAGTAAATATATAGTGTGGTATAAAAAAATATATGGATATGATAAACGATTATTGTATTCAAATTTAATTACGAAATTTATTCTGTGAATGTAAGCTGTAACAATAAAATAAATTAATACTGTGACAAAATAGTCATTTTTCACTATTAAATTATAAACGGAAAATAGATTATTGCACCAACAAAATATACTACTCTACGTGGAGGAATTTAATGTCCATCTGTCTATCTATCTACCTTAAAGCAGAGACAGATGAGTTGCATAATTATTTATTATATTAATAAAATAAATGAACATAATTTGCTAAATTATTATCAACGTAAATAAAACGGAAATGTTAATGAAAAAAGATGTTTAAAAAAACAATTTTTCGCAATTAAAAGTTTCGCAACTGTTCACTTTTTTCGTTTGAAATTCAAAAATCTGTTTTAAGTCGTCGTAATTTTTTTATCGCAAGAATTAAAACGCCAAATGACATGAAGTAGTAGCAGAAACGGTATTATTTAAAAATACCGAGGTTAAAATAAGTTATGATTTCAGTTTCAGAGATTTTGAAATGGCTTATTTAGTGTAGGTAGAGGTTTTGTTAACGAAACCGCGACACTAAATCGAACGGCGTGTTATCACACTTTTGTACTTATCAATACGATGTTGATATCGTATTGTTCGGGCTGGTATCACCTGGTATAAATTCCTGGTATAAATTCTACTGAAAAACCATCATGATCTGTGATTTACAGAATAAAATATCCGTTATAACATGACAAACTTTTTGCGTTCGTCCAATTGTGTGTCTAAATTCGACCAAATTATTAATAGGTGAAAATTTAAGCATATTGGTAGTTAGGGCAACTAAACAAAGAAAAAAGAAAATCGGTCAAAAAAGATAGGAGAAGAGAATAAGGTATTGAACTGTTAATGTTTCAAGATAAAGGTAAAAGCAGTAACAATTCTGTGCTCTGTTACAAGTACTAATGCAATCGAAACATCGATTTTATGTTGGAAGGCGGAAGACTAGCGGAAATATTCGTGATATATCTATGCGCGTCGATAACAATTTCAATAGAGGCCGTGAGATATCCTGCCCAAAAAAAAAAAACCAAAACAAATCGTTTTCACGCTTCTTCAATTTCATAATTAATGTGAGCATAAAACGATTTTAATTAAATCAATAAAATCGAACTAATTATAGGTACTGCTGCGTAATACCAATTAGAGATTTAAATTACAGCAAATTACCGTGACCACGCCTAATGGGATCACGATATGATTGTTAGTTTTTAAAATGCCTATTAAGAAGAAAAAAAGCAAAGTACCTGATAAGGACTTCGTTATTTCAGAAAAAATACAAGTAGCAATTTAATGAGGATTAACTACACTACCTAACATTATATGCACATGCACATCGACGCACATGTTGATTTACAAGAAACTTACTTTAATTTTTATTTTACTGTCGTCTAAAGAAATCACGTACCTACGGTAACATCAAATATGTTTAGATTCGTAGATAGTAACACAGAATAGAAAACTATTAAATACAACAAAACTAATTTTAAGACAATTAACAAGAAAGTTCATGTTACAGTATATAACGTTGTCGAAGTATTTTTTTTGGGCATAAATTCCTTTTTTATAGATGCCCAAATAAACCGAAGAATATCCTAGCTTTGGGACTCTTTTTGTGGAATATGTTAAATCTCTGGTGGTAGGACCTCTTGTGAGTCCGCACGGGTAGGTACCACCACCCCGCCTATTTCCGCCGTGAAGCAGTAATGCGTTTCGGTTCGAAGGGTGGGGTAGCCGTTGTAACTATACTGAGACCTTAGAACTTATATCTCGAGGTGGGTGGCGCATTTACGTTGTAGATGTCTATGGGCTCCAGTAACCACTTAACACCAGGTGGGCTGNAGGTACCACCACCCCGCCTATTTCCGCCGTGAAGCAGTAATGCGTTTCGGTTCGAAGGGTGGGGTAGCCGTTGTAACTATACTGAGACCTTAGAACTTATATCTCGAGGTGGGTGGCGCATTTACGTTGTAGATGTCTATGGGCTCCAGTAACCACTTAACACCAGGTGGGCTGTGAGCTCGTCCATCCATCTAAGCAACAAAAAAAAAACTTCCTAACATGTATAAGTGAAGTTTTACTTTTTATTTAAAGAGGCAACGTGAGATATATTTTTTTTTGCTTTAGACTCGTTTCGTTTTTGTTTGGGTAACATTTTATACGCATCCATCAAAAATAGATATTATATTTACGAAAACAGCGATTATAAGAAATTGTGGCCTGTGGGTGCGTGGAGCGCTAGTGAAAGCTTCTCGTTATTTCTCTCGCACCCCCACGACTGGATGGCGATGACGTCATGATTCATTATAAGCAGGTTTTTTTTTAATTGCTTAGGTGGGTAGACGGATCAAGTAGGTGGAGTGCTTGCCGGAACCACATAGACAACATAAATGCCGCCAAAAATAAAATTGAGCGGAGTACTGTTCTTGTTAGCGTAAATGTTAGCAAGTTCTCTCGGTTTGAGTCCCGTGAGCTATTCCACTAGCCAGTTAAGTAGGAAAAAATAAAAACTTTCCATTTTCCAATAAATTCTTTGGTTGTCTTTTACGACACCTACGGGAAATGAAATGATGCTATCATTCCAGGCTATTTCGGAATTGATTTTTTATGTAATTTTCTTTGTATTAGAAGATGCTAGAAATTCGTCGAAAGAAAATTTTTGTCAATATTTCTATAGGAAGTAGCAACAGTTGTTTATCGCCTAAACGATATGGACGCCCGGTGAATTAGTATTGAGCGATGCGACTGTACCGGTGTTCGAATCCCGCAGCTATTATTTTTCTAATGATAGAGAAGAAATAATCATCATCATTGACAGCCTATTTTAGTTCACTGTTGGACATAGGCCTCTCTCAAGGCACATCACACGACGCGATCGTGGTCTTCTCATCTCTATCCACTGCCTGCTATTCTGCGTATATCATCACTCCAACTTGTTAATGGGAAGGAATAATATGAAGGAATATTTTTGGCGTGAAGCAGTAATCCGTTTCGGTTTGAAGAATGGGGTACCCGTTGTAACTATACTTGAGACTTTAGAACATATATCTCAAGGTGGTTGGCGCATTTACCTCGTAGATGTCTATGAACTCCAGTAACCTATAACACCAGGTGGGCTGTTAGCTCGTTCACCCATCTAAGTTATTAAAAAAAGAAGAATAGTACCATGCTATTAAAAACAAACCCGCAAAAATTATAAATTTTCGTAATTCGTGGTCGTAGGGCTTTTTGTGAGTCCCCACGGATTTATATCTAACCATTTCATTTTAGTATACTTACAACCGAGAATTGTACCTCGTGTCTCAAGGTGGGTTGTGGGGCGTTATTTGCGTAGTGTTGTCTATGAGCCTATGTCCATAATACCATGTGAACTATGAGCTCATTTGCCGGTCAATGACGTTGAGCGACTACCGGTGAACAACATGAAGTTGAAGTTTCAATTGCATTAAAACAACCATTATTCTTGCTTCTCTTAATCCTTAATTATCATTTGAATTAACGGAATCCCCCCAAGTATATGCCATATCATAAATATATTATATTACTGTAACGTTAACACAGGCACATAATATTGAAAGCAGCCTGTTTTATTTGATTAAATCAGGCCTCATTATAATCGACGAAATCATATTCAAACATCCTTTTTAATCCCATAAAGGATCTAACGAGAAGTAATTTTACTTTCTGTATTACTCATTCACTTTCACTTGAAATTTAAAAACAGATCGGAAGGAATATTTTTGCGGATACGTAATAACCATGAATATTACAAAATTAATATTATGATACCGTATAACGCATTTCAAAGTGCCGCGTCCATTCATAAAGATGGCTATTAAATTAATAACTTAAATAAAATCGTGATTCTTGTCGATCAAAGACTGGTATAAAATCAGTTGGTAAATTGGTCGAAGCCTCGATATAAAGAGCCCAATTATTTGAAGCCCGATGAGTGGAGTCTTCTTAAATTAAGTATTCGATTCGATGCAAGTTGATCCTCGGACGGCGGTGACACCAATATCTTTGCCAATGCTCCACAAACCTAATGAGGAGAAAGTGAGCCCATTTACGTATGTTCACGTCGCGAAATCCCGTTTGTGTTAGTCAGGGATTCATGTCCTGAATTCTTAATTTTACCTACAAACACATATAAATGACAAAAAAAGTATTTTTCTTGATTTAATAATATACACACCTACAAATATATATAAATGACAAAAAAATTTTTTTGTTGATTTAATAATATACACACCTGCCTTTTTTTTATTGCTCTTGTAGGCAGACGAGCATACGGCCTACCTGATGGTGAGTGGTTACCGTCGCCCATGGACTTCAGCAATGTCAGGGGCAGAGCCAAACCGCTGCCTACCGCTTAATACTATCTACAAGCCACGTTTGAAGAAGGACATGTCATAGCGTTCGGGAAAACACCTTAGATTTAAATTCACTCTACGTAAGCACATAAATCAACAAGAATACATCGGGCTTCTAACTTGTTATCTATTAACCTTTTTTAAATGAATATTCAATTTAAAATCTAGGGGACGGTATTACGATATTTTTTTTTGTATTTTAACTATGAAATTCATTGGTGGCTATAAACATAATAATTTCTCTTAGGTATCCTTGGACTATGGAGTAACGTGCGCTGTGATGTCAACAAATACGAAAAGTATGTATAAAAACACCGAAATTACTTTTACGAACTAGTAAAAAAAAAACAATCCATGCTTTTAGAACAAGGTTGCTGTTGAAAGATTTAATTGAAATAATACATCTGTGCAGTTACACACTCATACGTCTGTTCCCCGAGACTACGAGTCAATTGGAGAACATCACACGCTTTGAAGATGTTGATAATCAAGTAGAAATATTAAAGCAAAGCAGAGGAATTAATGACAGCTTAGATCTTATAGTCCCGCCAAATAAGCTCGACTACGTTCAAAGCTATGCCCAAAACACGAATTTGACTTATGAAATTAAGCGAAGAAATTATGGAAGGTAAGATTTAATATGAAGTGTTTGTATACATTTGTATTTATGATTAATCTATCTAAGCATTTCAAAAATTTCAAAGCATTTCGATTCGTTTTTAATAGACATTAAGGGTGATTTTCTAAAATGATAGAGATGGGAGTAAATGACATTTCGGTTGAAGACAATCTGTTTCCCGAGCGCTATGACATGTCCTTCTTCAAACGAGGCTTACGGACAGTACTAAATGGTAGGCAGCGGCTTGGCTCTGCATCTGGCATTGCTGACGTCTATGAGCGACAGTAACCACCTACCATCACCGGCCGTATGCAAACAAAGACAATAAAAAAAGGAATATAACTATGAAATGTTTTGGAAGTCCGAAGCGTGACAGTAGTAAAATGATTTAAGTAAATATATATTTTTTTAAGTGAATCTGGTTATAAGCTCCGGTTGCCACTTAATATTCTGGTGGGCCGTGAGCTCATTTTACCCGTCATAGCAAATAGAAAAACACCATATAGACTGACTATTTATACGATAACATGAAATTTATGTACAAACTGATTGAAGAATGTACATATGAGTTGTAGAACATATAGTTCAAAAATGTGTTTTCAGTATGTGTTTGTCGTTTTTCTTTTAGATCTTTTGAGTCACCAGAACGGGTTCCAAGAAGGCGCCTACTTCGTGGACTCAACGTTTTAGAATATAATTCGCATGCCGCTGTAAGTTAAAATAGTTTAATGGTTTAAATAGTTTAATTAGAATTTCTAACCAAAAAACACAGCTGCTTACTGTTACTTTTAAGATACATGCACGTATATTATTTCTATAAGTAACTTAAATTATTATAAAATTAAATTAATATATTAAAGTTTTTTATAAAACAAATCGAATAGATCCAAGACTATTTGGACACAGTGGCAAAAAGACACCCGGATCTCGTTCGTCTCCAAGTCCTGGGTACCAGCTACCAAGGCAGAGTGATGAGGCTTGTGAAAATATCCACCAATCCAAGTGCCGGAAATCCTATTATATTTATTGATGCTGGTAAGCAATTTTATATTTCCATTTGTCACTAAAACTGTTAGTGAATTTGAATCAGCAATAAAAATAATCAAAATCAGCAATTACTCATTTTATGGGTTAATCTTGAGTATATGTTTTTTTTTATATTGGCCAATTAGATAAACAGCTTACTTTGAATAGGTAATCTAACACCATCTCTACCTGATGCGAGGCAATTACGGAATCCCAGAAATACCACATGAATACCACCGCTCGCTTTGAGACGCAAGATCTCAATTGTATTTAAATAATAGCAGACCTATATCTCAAGTCGGGAAGACTCGCTTCGCGTTAGAAAACACCGGCGCTATCACAACTTATCACCAGAAGTTACGAGATGAATTAATGACTGAGTTGATCTAGTAAAGTCTGGTCCATAGTCTGAAGGACAAGGTCGATCGGTAATTAAAGTTTTTGCCTGCAATTTGGGCGATGAAAGAGTCACTTTATCAGTTATCTCCACGTGTGTAAGCTAAGCTCCCTGTCTAAGATTAAAATCAAATCAAATCATATTTATGCAGTATAAATATAGAATAGCCAGATGATATTTATGTGTGCCTTTAAGCATGTTGACGAAACATACTATCGTCTGTTTTTAACCGTGGTTCATTTAGGAACGACTTTTCTTTTATTGGGTTGTGGTAATCACTAATGCAGACTCACAATACACCCTTCCCCCAGCAACTAGGAAATTACATTTTCTACAGGGATTGATTTTTATTACAAGATGTTGTTCCTTCACCGTGGAACATTTGTTAAGTGCGTATTTCACTAGAAAAATCGGTACAGTCGCATCGTTTGATACGAAAGTACTCGGAGGACTTCAAAATAGTGTAACAGTAGTAGATTTATATATTTTAAAATCTTGAAGTCTTATTAATTGATGATCTTAATGTAAAAAAACAATTGACTAAAACAGGTATTCACGCCAGAGAATGGGTTGCACCCGCTATGGCATTGTACGTCATTCATCGACTGATCAATGATCCTGAAGCAAAAAACGACTTGAATGGTGTTGATTGGTACATCCTGCCAGTCGTAAATCCTGATGGATATGAATACACAAGAAACAGTAGAAACGTAAGTTCCGAATCAAATTATTATATTTAAAAATTCTTATTGTTTGAAACAGTAAAAATGGTTAAATATCATTAATCTTACAATTTAAAATCGGCTCCGTAACCATTTTTTATTTTACTTAAATTCAACTATAACTAGAAATTGATTACAAGGAAGTTTCCGTGATGCAAAATCGGTAATTATAAATGTCTTTAAAGTACTCTAATGCATCACATAATTTTGAATTTCGTGGAACAATATTGAAATAAAGTATATTTAATTCAATCTCAGAATCGTTTGTGGCGTAAAACAAGATCGAAACATGCCAACTGCTATGGCGTGGACGGTAACCGCAACTACGGCTTCAAATGGGCGGTCAGTGGGGTCTCCTACAACCCGTGCAACAAGGAAACTTACGCCGGCCCCGAACCCTTCTCAGAACCTGAAACGCAAATAGTCAGAAACGTTATGATGGAGAACGCTAAACGGATGAAGCTCTACGTCTCCATTCACTCTTATGGTCAGTACCTGGTTTACCCCTGGGGTTATACAGGAGATATCTTGCCGAAAGAGTGGAAGAAGCTTGACAGCTTAGCCAGAGCCGTCTCAGACGCTATTCAGCGGGTTGGAGGGCAACCCTTCAAGGTAATGAGCGCTGGTAAATGGTACCCGGCTGCAGGAGGAAGCGACGACTTTGCATTTGGAGCTGTCGGAGTTCCTTACTCCTACACAATGGAACTGACCGACGGCTATGAATTCGTATACCCTGAACCGCTGCTCAGAAAGGTTCTGCCTCAATTTTATGAAGGTTTCAGAGTAATGGGAAATCAAATCAGGAAAGAGTTTAGTAACATCAGGAATAGAAGATTCGCGGTGTACCGTTTTTGAAGACTGAATCTACAAAGTATGTGGCTCGCGAAATAAATAAAACACTGAATATAAAATGTCGTTTTATTTGATTTGATTTACTGCCTATACTGGAATTATAAATTGTTTTCTATGATTGTGTAGTTATATGTATATTTTTTTCAATATGCAGTTATTGAATACGATACAATTCGCTGTGTATTTACGAGTTGCAAGTAAGTCAAATTTGTTTTTCTAGTATAATAGATAGTAAATAATAATGTAGGTAATGATAGAGGTGGAGGACCTTGGCCCTCCTCGTCCCCCTCTTCCTCTCAGGAGGCGCCGGAGTCCGACATAACCCGGTTCGTTACCCCCCCGGACCGGGTATCCGTAAATGGATTCCCAGGCGTTAAAAAAAAAAGGTAATGATAGTAAATAATAGAATTGTTGAAAATCTATACAAAACAAATAATTTAAATACGAGAATAAACCGTTGTGATTTTAATTGGTCACGTGAGGTAATGGTCATTACACAAATAACCAGTTACACAATTACTGCATTTAATCATCTAAGACTTCACGGACAGTAGGATATTACTCAAAAATCTTTATGTTGTATAGTTGAAATAATTGCCGAAATGTTTGAGCTTAAATATTGTTAATACAAAAAACTAAACGCTATTTTTAGTATCGTATCGTAAATAAAAACTATTTCTTTCAAGGTTATTTTATAACGACCACCCTGGCTGGTGATTGTGGGTAAGAAGCCACTCTTCATGAACGAGTGTTGGTTGAACAGATTATATTTATTTAAAACATACATGTTCTAGATGTAAAACAATGCGGAGCTGTTACAAGAAAATGTTAGATCAATTATTGGACGGCGATGAAACTTCATGTATTGAAGATGCTTCGATAGGTTCTAGCGCGGTAAGAGAATGTTATTTCGACCTGAGCAAGAGGTACATTTACGGTCAAATCAGGCAAAGAGAAAAATATAAGCATTTCTTTGTTAATTGTGTTTTTCAAACGAGTTTTTTTTTTATTGCTTAGATGGGTGGACGAGCTCACAGCCCACCTGGTGTTAAGTAGTTACTGCAGCCCATGGACATCTACAACGTAAATGCGCCACCCACCTTGAGATATAAGTTCTAAGATCTCAGTATAGTTACAACGGCTGCCCCACCCTTCAAACCGAAACGCATTACTGCTTCACGGCAGAAATAGGCAGGGCGGTGGTACCTACCCGCGCGGACACACATGAGGTCCTACCACCAGTATTGACTTTTCGACCGCCAAGTTAGATCTAAAATCCAATTATAAAACATCGTTTCATTATCTTCATTGATTCTTGACGCATCTTACAGGTTACAGTATTTCTTAAAGCTCTCAACAATTTTTGCGGTGAAGTTATAAATGTAACTAGCGATCAAACAACCTTTGAAGTTAGAAATTTATACGAGGTAAGTGTTAAAAATTTATTATGAAAATTCATATTTCTTTGTATTTAGTGTTCAATAACATTTTAGATATCNCATCGTTTCATTATCTTCATTGATTCTTGACGCATCTTACAGGTTACAGTATTTCTTAAAGCTCTCAACAATTTTTGCGGTGAAGTTATAAATGTAACTAGCGATCAAACAACCTTTGAAGTTAGAAATTTATACGAGGTAAGTGTTAAAAATTTATTATGAAAATTCATATTTCTTTGTATTTAGTGTTCAATAACATTTTAGATATTAAATATTAAGAGTAGGTTTTTCTTAAATGTCTTAATTTTATTACTTGTAATACGAGAATCATTATATCGGAGGGAATAATTAAATGTTTGTAAATTTGATTTTATTTTTATTTTATTTTATTTTATGCCACTCGATGCTATCATCTGACGTTACCTATACGAGTAATTTGTCGCTACATTACTATTCATCTATCTGCACTAAAATTATTTATTCTATTTTATTATTTATGTATTTAATTAAATTAAATTGATAGCTCGATTCTGTTTGACTAATGTATGACATTACCTAAATGTTGCGGAAGAAGTTGAATTTATATCCATTAACAATTCTGTTTTACTAATCAACATTCAATCCCCATTCAGAAATCTCAACTCAAGATATTGAAGATGACATTTACATGTTGTTCGCATTCACTCGACATAAATACTAATAAAACGTCATTCACTTTCTCAGAATAATATTTCAGGTTGTAGTAAACAAAGAAGTCGATAAAGCAAAAGAAGATTTAAAGCCAGTCATAATCATAGATGCTGGCCAGCAGGGAGGCAAAGAATCTGTGATGTTGGCTTTGTATGTTATTGAACAGCTAGTCGCTTGTAATGATAACAGTGAAATGATCGAGAAAGTCAAATGGGTTGTACTTCCGAGCACCAACCCTGACGGAATGGAGTTTGCGAGATATGTTAGTTAACATATAAAATAAAAAGTAATGAAATACTTATACGGAATCCAAAAATTCAATTTACTTAAATTTCACAGTATTTTATTGATTTTGCAGTTGATGCCTTATTGGAAAAAGAATCTGAAGCCGTTAGACGACGGTCCTAGATTGGGCGTGGATATAAGCCGGAATTTCGATAAGGAATGGAATTCATGTCCCGAAGTGGAGAACAAATTTTCTCAAATATACCCCGGTGCAGCGGCAGTTTCCGAAAATGAAACTATATTCATACAAAATGCTCTGAAGAAATATCAAAAAAATGCAAAAATATATTTGTCCATAAGACGAGATGGCCATTCTATAGCATATCCTTATGGGTACTCAAAAACTGCACCATCAAACGAAGCAAAGCTTAAGCGGGTGGCGAGTGAAATTGCTACAAGAGTAAATCAAAAAACTAATGGAATATATTTATTTGTGAATACAAGTATTTATGAGCTTGAAGGAAAACAGTATTGTGGTCATAGTGTGGACTACGCAAACGACCTCGGAATACCCTTATGTTTCGAAATGCGTGTGTTTCTGGAGAACAATAACAAAATTATTTCCAAGTTTCACAAAATGCCGCGGGGTTTTGAAGCTTCACTCCGAAATGGATATTTCAGTGGAATAAGGGAATTGTACAACGTCATTGTAAATCAGAAAAAATATCCGAAAATGTTCGATTAAACTAAATTACTAATGAAATAAAAATACATTTTCAATGTAATTTATAATTACGGCTTTGGACGGTTGCCGAGTAAAATATTTTGACAAATTCAATTTTTCCTACAGATGTTGTCTGGTACTTACAGCGAACGATAAGCTCTCTGATAATGGACATGAAATTTTCAATTAGGTCAAGAGAGGTTTCCACCGGGTTCCGCATCTATTAAGATACAATATTTATTTACTACATAATGGTGTATCTACATTGGAGGAGTCACTTTTCCACTTTTCGGTAGGATGTCGGTCATGCGCGATAGTCCTCCTGAAACGCGCCTGCGCTAGGGGTGGGGCCCGAGGCTGTACAGCCCGCTATCATTCTGTACTCGGCCGCGGCGGCAGAAGGGCGCCTTCATCCAGCGCCTCTTCCGAACCCTCCACTTCCGATGTCACAACTTGTAACTTGGACTCTGCCGCTGCTCGCGATAAAATATATTCGTTTCTTAGTTTCATGTTTCGTTTACAGTTATTTATGGTTATTCTTTTATTTTGTAGTGAGTACGAATTTTTGTACTTATTTTTGAAAGCGATGTTTTTTTTTTCATCTTCAAAATAATTTCTATTTCGTTTTCTTACTTAATTTTGTGTATTTAAACAAAATCTGCTGCTGCTGCTTTATCCACTATTGAAGCTGCGCCATCAAAGGTACGTACACTATCTAAAATAATTTATAGGGAAATAGTTAGATCCTTTTTTGTAGAAAAAATATTTAGTAGAATTTTTGTAAGAAATAGCTAAGTGTCGATGGGCGGAAGGCGGTCCCGTCGGCAACAGGTTGGAGGCGAACGTCGGGCGGCGAAGTCGGAAATGGAACCATCACCCGCCTGCCGAGCTCCGCAATTCTATTAACAGCTAATAAACACCTCAGATAGCAGCATTTTGCACTAATTAGTAACGAGGGATTTACCGTATTAAATTTCTCGCCGACTCCCGTAATTTTCGTTGAGGGAAATTCATTCCTGCGATTTTAACCGTCATAAAAAAAATGCATACTGTAGACGTTTAATTTTATAATATTAGATAAAAATCCCTTTATTATATAAAAAAGCGTAAAATTCATATTTAGATGATTGCAGCGTTTTTTGTAAAAATCCTGTTTTAAAAGGCTACAGATGATTTTTTCAATAAACGATTGTATACTACTATTCCCATGAAATTCAAGATGTAAATGGAACAGAATAATAAAATATAGATAAAAATGCAATTAAACAAATAGTACTATGTATTATAGGTAAAAAATATTGTAAGAATAAAATCTTGTCTTGAGGTATTAATGAATTAATGCTTAATTTCTTTAAAATTGCAATTAATAATCTATCGCTATTTTCTATCATCCAATATGGTTTTACCATATATTTTTACATTCAAGCAAAAAATATATGGCTATAACACTGAAATCATCACTCCAAATTAAACTGTATGAATTGAAGAAATGGAGTTGAATTAATAAAGATAAAGTTTTAAGTTATTTCGATCACATTGGTTAATTTAATCTCGGGCATCGAATTAATACTTCTAGGCTTTTAAGGGTTTTAAGGCGTCTCTCAAATTTGTTTTGTCCCCATAGCGGGATGTGTCCCTAACCTGCGGTAAACGGGATAAGCACTTCGACAAGTTTGGAGTGCCGATAAGAACTGTGTATCGATCGTTCTCATTAGCAGTCCGGTCGCGTATCGCACTACGATAACAGCTATGCGGGTGCTTATAGCCCACATGTCACAGGTTCTAACTTTTACTAACTTCTTATATGAAATACGAAATTCGTTCGTGTTATTGACTCGTGTTTTTTCTTTCTCTTATATCGCCAAATGACCATAAAACTAAAAATTTAGATATCGATGTGGATTCACGATAAAAAAAATTGTCCGTAATAAAGCGAATGGGTAAAAAGACAAAGGTATTTCATTTTCTGTCCAGATAGATATTTTTATTGCATTCAGTCTAACTTTCTTATAGGCTAAAATATTTTAACACAGGGTTCCTAATCGGATGAAAATGCGCGAAAATGCGGAGTATGAAGAAAAATATTTTGTATTTTAATTCATTATAAGGACCCAGCTTCTTTTTTGACAAAACCTACGTTTATCTACGGAGTTAAGACCAATCAAATTATCGAGATAGAAATGAAACGGTTTTTCGCAAATTATGTATCGTACGCTCTGCCACTCCTATTGTCAACGACTTGGAATGGTTGAGCTTGAAAAGTGGCACTATTTTGTATAGTATGATACTGCATTCTTTATACTGGAGATTGTTCGCATGAACTGCCTGGTTTGATAAAAGTTTCGCGGTTTTCCGTCGCGAATCTTTCCGTCGGGTGATCGTTTTTTGTCCTAACGTGTGTTTAGTGTGTTTGTGGGATTTTTTTTCTCATTTATATCTACCGAAATAATACATTTCACGAATTTCCTTTAGAAAACGTTCATTTGGATAATTTTCCACGAGCTTAATACTTTCGATGCTACTCCGATATGTTAATTTACTGTGAAGCGATTACCGATTTTTTTATTATTAATGATAAATAAACTATTAATGTTTCTAAGATGGTTGTTTTGTTTTTTTAAAGCCTTAAATAATTTTGTATTTATTGAGTATTTCCTTCGGTATTCGCGAGTTGTTAAACTACTTACACGATTTAATTTCGCATTTTTTACTCCCATGTGATGTGACCACAAAAACAGCAAAATATTTAAAATTTCGGAAATAATCACAAGATAAATGTAAAGTCGCAAAAAAAACCAGATTAAGTAAAATAAGTGTAGTTTTAATTCGGTAATAATTTTTTTTTGTATGTTTTGAATTATAAATTTCCTCATTTCAAACCTGAGCTTTTAGGACATGAAGTTTCTGGATTGCAACCACGATCATTCTATTTCCAGCTAGTGGTGCCCTGCGGTATTCACTGTATATCTAGCGACTTTGTAATGTACTTAACACAAAAAAAATACCTATATGAATGAGGTAATACTAATAGTAATAATAATAAGGTAAAATTTATTTTCGCTTAAATAACTGTAAGAAAAAGTAGACGGTCTGATGGCTGTCCTTATGTTGATCGATTATCGGAACATAACACGACATAAAAGCTGCAAGCTCTAGACATATTAGAAAGTCGCAATTGGACTGAGGTACCTACTTAACAGCAAAATCGCTTCTCAGACTAAAACGCGCAATTGTATTTCGCCAGAATTAGGCAAAACGATGGTATCAATCCGTGTAGATTCATAGCGTACCACCAGTCTCTACTTATGATAATAGAACCCTGATCAATCACACATATAAAGCCCCGATCATTAAAACTACTTCGAGAGATTTCAGCTTTCGACAGACATTTGTCCTGTAGGTTCAGGACATTAGCGCCTGAAGCATTATAAGAGCAATATGTTTCTGAGAATATATACACAAGTGAGTTTAAGTGTACTTGGGTATTTATTAAGTATGTCCGTGTTTAAAATTGTTTATTAGTAAATTCTAAGTTTTATTTTATTGCTTAGATGGATGGACGAGCTCACAGCCCACCTGGTGTTAAGTGGCTACTGGAGCCCATAGACATCCACAACGTAAATGCGCCACCCACCCCGAGAAACTTCTAAGGTCTCAAGTAAGTTACAACGGCTGCCCCACCCTTCAAACCGAAACGCATTATTGCTTCTCGGCAGAAATAGGCAGGGTGGTGGTACCCACCCGCACGGACTCACAAGAGGTCCTACTACCAGTAAAGTAATTGTAAGTAAAGTAAAGTGTACCACCAGTAAGTAAAGTGACTTAATGAAATACATATTTTAAATTTATACGCCGCAACCTAACATTATGTCTCTTTGGATTTTATCCATATTACCGATATTTCGAGGAGAAAGTAGGTAAACTAGTGATAAGACCGCCCACGTTCCAAGATTTCTGTAAAACCTAATTAAAAATTTTGTGTCTACTTTTAAATTATATTTTGTGCCACTAGTATTACTGAGATCCATGAGCAACGGTGATCATTCATCGTCAGGTGGGTCGTGTGCTTTGTCTAAGCACAACCGGAATAAATAAAAATAGAACTCAATTTTGTACAATTTTACTGTTGATCGTACCTATTAGACTACGGACTTTTCTATGATCCTTACGCCCGACTTGGTGTTGAGTAACTATTAGATTTCATAGACATGACAAAGTGAATACGGAACATCTATTGTAATACGCTAAATACAGTCAAGCTTTACGGCAAAATTGGCCAGTTTTTTATATTTTTTATTGCTTAGATGGGTGGACGAGCTCACAACCCATCTGGTGTTAAGTGGAGCCCATAGATATCCACAACGTAAATGCGCTACCCACCTTGAGATATAAGTTCTAAGGTCTCAGTATAGGTACAACGGCTGCCCGACCCTTCAAACCGAAACGCATTACTGCTTCACGGTAGAAATAGGCAGGGTGGTGGTACCTACCCGTGCGAACTCACAAGATGTCCTACCACCAGTAATTACACAAAATATAATTTTGCGGGTTTGATTTTTACTACACAATGTTATCCCATCACCGTGGAAGTCAATCGTGAACGTTTGTCAAGTACGTATTTCATTACAAAAATTGGTATTGGGTTCGAACACTGTTGCATCGCTAGATACGAATGCAACGGACGTCTTGTCCTTTAGGCCACGACGACTTCAGAGTATTTATTAATAGTAAGAAGAGCTTCTTTTTGTTTCTTCAGCGGATGAACGAGCTCACGACCCACCTGGTGTTAATTCCTAGAGCCCATAGACATCAACAACGTAAATGTCCTCATTGAGAAATCAATTCTAACGGCCTAAATTAACGGCCTACTGGTGTAGTGGTAAGTGACATGGTCACCACATAAGGGGGACGCGGGTTCGAATCCCGCCAAGGGAATATATTTGTATGATAAATATAAATGTGTTTAACACAAGTTCTTTACAAACTTATCACGGGACCAATTAACGTGGCGTGATTGTTAGTAAATATTTATTTATTTATTTAAAAAAAAAAAAAAGAAAAAAAGAAATCGAAGACTTAGATTACTCAAAGAAAAAAAAAAATTAACCCACTGTGATACACTCAAAAATCAAGAAATTGAATTCGAAATTGAATTTTAATAAATGTAGAATATTCCTTCTAAGGCCGTAGGCTATTTTTCATGTAGGTATTTCTTATTATTGTTCGAGAAATACCGAAAGAGTAAAAATCGTGTTAATTTCGAAATTACATGCAAACATTAGAATTTATTTATCACGTATAGTAAAAAACCGATGTCAAAATTAAATTGTATATAATTATTTCACAAGCGTCACACGGGTCGAGCAAGGAATTTAATTCGATAGTCAACCCTTAACTACTCTACTGGCGTACTTCAAAGGGTGCCTTTCTGATGTTTAATATTTAGAGAGTTGAAAACAGAAACGAGAAAAGTTATTTTCAAAATAAACACAATTTTCCACGTCAATTACATCCATAAATGGAATTGTAATTTATGTCGAATTTACAAGACAATGATTGTGACGAATTTAAGGAACAACTCTAAACATCGCTATTAAATTAAACTATATGATCGCCAAATCTACATTATTGCATATATTTCGAATTCTTCACATCTGTCATGACCTATGCAAGTGTAGTGTTCGCTCACGCGGCCGGTACACACATTAACTCTCATCACGTTTCCGTAGGATAGCCGTCGGAGCACCGTGGTATGTGAGGAATGTAGATCTTCATGACGACTTAAATTAAGTACCGATATGTAAGTATCTTAAAGAAGTGTCAGAACGCTACTTCGACAAACCGGCGCGACACGAAAACCTCTTATCATGACCACCGCTAATTATTTATCCGACCGCGACGGAGCAACGCAACGCCGCCGTCGCCTGAAGCATGTCTCATCGGATCCCCCGGATTCACTCTCGGTGCTTTTAGGCCTCTCAAGCACCAGTCACCGTCCTCATCGAACTCGTCGATTACGACGAAGAATTCGACGAGCGAACTAACCCATAGACACAGCTCACTGAGTTTCACGCCGGATCTTCTCAGGGGGTCGCGATTCCGATCCGGTGGTAGATTCTGCGAAACACTGCTTTTGCTAGGGCTAGTGTTAGAAAATTCTCTCAGGTCGATCCCGTGAGCTCATCTACCCGTCCGGGCGTAGCTGGAATAGCCTCTTCGGCTACCAACAACTAGGTAGGTAAAAAAAATGCTTCACAGTCCTATCTTTGTCACGGTCGTGGTCCGTCATCTTTAAAGTAGTCGTTTTAAAAAAAAGATTGCAAGATGGGTCGATAGGACGAGTTCACAGCCCACCTGGTGCTAACTGGTTACCGGAGTCCATAGATATCTATAACGCAAATGCCACCCCAACCTTTAGATGTGAGTTCTAAGGTCTCAGTATAGTTACAACGGTTGCCCCACCCTTCAAACCGAAACGCGTTACTGCTTCACGGCTGAAATAGACGGGGTGCTAGTACCTACCCGTGCGGTCTTACAAGAGGTTCTACCACCAGTAATTACGCAAATTATAATTTTGCTGGTTTGATTTTTATTACACGATGTTATTCCTTCACCGTGGAAGTCAATCGTGAACATTTCTTAAGCACGTATTTCGTTAGAAAAATTAGTACCCGTCTGCGCGATTCGAACATCGTGGCATCGCTTGATATAAATGCACCGGACGTCTTATCCTTTAGGCCACGACGACTTTTTAAATTAAATACAATATTTTTTTCGAATACCCGTTTTGAATACAATCGTCTGATCGACGTACGAACAAATGACGTTCTCACAATAGCACGGGCCGTGCGTATTCAAATAAAGTTCAAAAGCCAAACAAACACCGGCCTTAGTCTATACGGAAGTTAGATAGGATATTGGGTTTCAAGCTCGGTGGCTGCCCATGAATTCCATACGGTCATTTTAGTATTAAAACGGTGCCCGCGAGCCCGACGTCGGAGTATTAAAATTTTGAAGCGTTCAAACTCGCTTCCTTTAATGTTCATTACGTCGGAAAGTTGGCGAAAATTCATACAAGTCTAAGTTCTAATGAACACCGGTCGGCGAAGTTCGAGATGTAGCGATCGCTCATAGCCCGCACACACGGCTTTTTGTGACGATGAATACCGCAAAATTGCTTGTCTGCTCTGTAATCTAATTAAAATAAACACAGAGCGCGCGCTAAATATGCATTGATTAGATTTCTTCCGTTCACAGGTTATTTGTGATTTTCACTTGACTAAAATAATTAAACTTCGGTAAAAAGGTTTTAATTAATAATTTACATAATTTAAAACAAATCGCTTTTCGAAGTGAAACTTCTTTATCGACGTAGGGAAGAAAAAACGTATGTAACGTTTTTCGGTTACGCGCCATCTTAATTTCTTCCGTTACGCGCCATGTTTATTTTATTTCTATTTAGTTTGTTATCAACAGATGTCGCTGCACGTAAATTCAACAATTCCTGAATTGCGGTGACGAGATGTTAGACAGTTGATAGACGGTCTCGTATTTCTCTTCCTAAATCGTACCTACCTGACGTCGGGATACTGTGATCATGAAGACGGTTCCCCGGGATACGGCTGCTCCATTGCTCAGCGGAGTGGTTGACCTTTGTGATTATTTTTATATTTTATAAGTTTCACTTCTACCGTGTGTGACTTGCACACACACACACACATTTTTTTAAGTTATATCTATAGCAGTATTAAATGGAAGAGCTGATGGCCCGCATAGTTTTAAGTGGCTACAAAGTTCATGAACGTGTATGTCGCCGCAAACGGCAGATATAAGCAGAATTACGGTACCTACTTTGCTCATTTCATGTAAGTAAGTGTACTACAACTGTTGAGTTACGTGATAATTTAGAATCCACCTGAAATTATTATGTTACACGAGTACTACATAAATTGGCCATTTTCAATTATTCTGTATTTCACGTGAACAACCTAGTTAACCATGATAAACCTGCTTATGTTTTTACTAAACGATATGTTTTTTTAAAACATAACATTATAACCCATGAAATTATTATTATCATACATTCACATGGTTTATAATAATAATCTATTTAAATGTACTATCAATTTTTTTTTTGCCTCCCTATTTGCCCACAGTCGAGGGGCTATCTTTGTTTTGCCTGACTAGTAGGCGAGTTCACGGGACACAGCCTGAAAGAATTTGCTATCATCTGATTGAAATACTGCTGAATCTAACACCGGATCGGAATCTCGACCCACTGAGAATATCCGCTGAGAAACTCAGTAGGTTCTGTCTATGGGTCAAGTTGCACATCGAACTCTCGGGAACCGTGACTGGAACTCGAAATGCCGAGAATACTTAGAGAATTCGAAAGGGGTCTTCGATTTCTTTTTATTTTTATTTTTTTTATTGCATATTGCTGGACGAGCTCACAGCCCACCTGGTGTTAAGTGTTTACTGGAGCCCATAGACATCCACAACGTAAATGCGCCACCCACCTTGAGATTAAGTTCTAAGGTCTCAAGTATAGTTACAACGGCTGCCCCACCCTTCAAACCGAAACGCATTACTGCTTCACGGCAGAAATAGGCAGGGTAGTGGTACCCACCCGCGCGGACTCACAAGAGGTCCTACCACCAGTAAAATTGCTAGGAAACCCGAAAATTAAGGAACTCTAAATTAATTAAGTAGCTACACTCGTTTATTTCGATATAAGCGGGTCGCGGCAGGGAACTCAATTAATTAACAATCTAGACTTCGTTTCTTTCGATCCAAACGGAAAGTTTTTCTATTAATATATTCAAATCTAATATAATATTTTATTCTATATAGTAATTTTAGTTTATATATCTTAATATATATAAATTACGTGTCACGTTGTTTGTCCGCGATGGACACCTAAGCTGCTGAACCGATTTTAAATTCTTTTTTTTTAAATATGTGTTTTGTTCCAATTTAGGCCACAGGATGATTTTTATTGCGATTAATGGTCGCTATATTTATTAATTATCAATAAAATAATTTCTTATGATGATTATTCTTATTAATTGTAAGTTTCATAAGTCTAAAGCAGATGGCGCCTTAAATCAGTTTTTACAGACAATTGTAATACTGTCTGACATTAATATCTAATAGATGGCGCTGTGTTAAAAATACCAACGTTTCACATAAGCTACAATTTAATGGCATAAACACCACGTGTTGCTAGGCTAAAGTATAAGTGAAATTTATTTCGTAGTAAACGCAATACAGTGAAATCCAATTGTTATTTGTTAATTTTTGGTATTAGCATAGCCGGCCACTTGTTATTTAGAAACAAAAACCTTAGCCACAGCTACGTGTGGCCGGGTCTGCTAGTATTCTAATAGGTTTTCTGTTACTTTATTTAATACTACTTTATACACTTAATTAATTAATTTCCTGGGACTCGAAATATTATGAAATATATACTACAATCACTAGCATATTCAAACGTCAATTGAAAGTATTTGTTGCAAAGGTCACAGCTTTTTCAGCTTTTATAACTCTTGGATGTGTGTTGTTTGTGTGTGACTTTCCTTGCACACAAGGAACGCCGAAAACTTACGAATTCTGGAACACTCTTAACTAATTTCCTTTCGGATTTGCAAGACGGCTCTCGTTTGAGTTGCATAAGTCAAAGATAAAGAATAAGTTATATTAAAATGGTTCGTCCCTCGTGGGACGGTGTGCGGTGAAAAAGACTCGAAGTTGCCGACAACCATAGAGTAAAAAGTTTGTTCTTTTTAGTTTTTTGGCAATCGGATGTGATATGTGACACTTTGATAATGTCACAACATCATAAAACAGAAAACCCAAATCGATTCTAATGCTTTAAAATAAACAAAATCGTCATAGGGTAAATACACTAATTAACACCTAAATTCTAGTATCATGTTTAGAACTGTTTCCTCGTTTGACTATCGTTGACTGTAGCTTACCAATTACATTCAAAAGATAACTCTTATGTTCTTCGTTATTAAAGCAGAACGCCAATCATAGCGGCATCAATTAAAGTATGGCTTAAATACCATTGACATCTTCAAGTATCTTGGCGCTGCTAACAGCTATGCCTAATTAAGAAAGCCTAGATCAAATTTCCGCAAATCACATTACGCGTAAATCTGCAAATTAAAATTAGAGTTCTCAGAAATCATTACTTCATCGTCCTATTATTTAGAATTAGTGATATACGACTCATGCTTCCGAAAGCTATTATTAACCGTTTCATATATCGTGTCTAGAAAATCCAATCTTATTTTGTTGTCTTGAGTCCCTCCAATTTCTTTTGTCTTAAGCAGTGAATGAATTGTTAGCCCGCATCCTACTACCGTCTTGTCTCTGCATGTCGTGAAGTAATCGCAAGGTCAGAATTGATTCAATATCATTGAAACGGTTACCTCCCATGTCTATGACCGCCGATTGATGTAAGGCGGACCACGATTTTATAATCCACACTGTCTTATAATCGAGACACGCAATTAAAAAAATCTTTATTTTGTGATTAAATTCTAAATAGTCGTGCAATAATTGCAATATAAATTCCACTAAATTTCTTCCATACAGTACTTAAAGCCGTGTTCGGTGTTCATATAATTTGATACATAATCCCTTAGACACAGTAAGAAACAAGGAGGTTCCGTAACTCTAGGCATTAGCCCCGTTGTTATTCTAAGTGGATTAAGGCAGCGCATTTCAGATCCAGTTAAGCCTGAATCCAACATTAATTCTATGAGAAAGCTCACAAGCGATTCTCTGTTATGTTTTTTTTTTCTCTAAAAGCTTTGTTTTAATAAGATTTAAGAGTTTAGTGGTTTGAATTTTATTGATTGTATTCAGGACGCGGCAACACCGGGCACGCTTTTCGATCACTGTGTCAAGTTGCACGTGGCCCATTTCTTTGTGCGTCGTTTTCATAGGAAATTGAAGATAAGCATAGCTAACATGCTATCAGTGTATAGCAAAGTCTATGAAAGAATAGCCTGTAGCTACGTGAAAGTCTAACACTAAGATCGCTATCTGAACTGTAGTTTAATGTTAGTTGCTTACAAGAGGCATCGATCTGTTTTTGTTTCTGGCAACCTACATATTGTAGAAGCTCGAACAGTTCTGATCGCTACTTGTAATCTTATAATTACCCCAAATGTTATACTTACAGGTTCTTCACACTAAGCTTACAATAGTTGCATGAGGTAATAGACAATAATTTGACGACTACCCATTGATAGCATTTATTGTGATAACCGCCTAAGCCTTAGAAGCGTGTGATATATTATATTAAATAGTCCTTTCAAAATTGCTAGCTCATTGTCCCACTTACTCTTGACAGGTATTAAGTACGAACATCCTATTTCTGCCGCGAAGCAGTTATGTTTTCTAATTTGATAAGAAGGAGAGCCAGAAACTATGTATTTATTATTAGGTAAGTCGCGAACTCATCAGCCTGTCTATATAGCAATTTGTAGCACTAACAATTTTCTTCTTACAATCTTTTAGTTATTCATGATTTTAGATATATTTAATTGTTCCATTATAAAGGAGACAACCCTGGCTTACCCTCACAGTCCGGTCTCATAATACTGAAGGGGAGTGTATGATACTTCGACATTTCGTATGAATCCGAAGGAGCTCACTTTTCTACCATAACGCCACAAGTTATTTATCTATCATGTTTGTATAAAAATTTATGTAATATTTCAATAATCTTTCTCACGGGACCAAAAAAAATACATTATGTATTTTTTTTAAATTATATTCAATATCAAATAAATTTATGCAGCTTAAAATCTTTTTTTGTAGCAAACACGTGGTAATAGCAAGCTTGACTAAAAATGAATTTAATAATTATTTTATGCTACTCTGAATATTAGGCATTGAACCTTTTGAAGTTGTTTGCCTAGTAAAGGGTACTTTGAATAAATATAAATCAACATTATACACCTTAATTGAGCACTCAAATGCGTTAAATGTAAGGCAATCGAAGACTTATTTGTGCCAGATCTGAAAAATCATAGCGATAGTCATTTAGCCAACCCTACGGGTAAGGAAACAAACTTCTCAATCATAATACTATAATTGGAGGCCTAGAATTGAATAATCTTGATAGTTAGTGGTATGTCCGAAACAAAGGTGCGACCAGTACTATACTTTTTACTGGTAGTAGTACGTCTTGTGAGTCCACACGGGTAAGTACCACCACCCTGCCTTTTTCTGCCGTCAAGCAGTATTTCGTTTCGGTTTGAAGGGCGGGGCAGCCGGTGTAACTATACCGAGACCTTAGAACTCATATCTCAAGGTGAGGGGCGACATTTATACTTTGTAGATGTCTATGGGCTCCAATAACCACTTAACCCATCTAACCCATAAAAAAAAAGGTAGGTATTGTCGCATGTAGGCAGCGGCTTGGCTCTGCCCCTGGCATTGCTGAAGTCCATGGGCGACGGTAATCACTCACCATCAGGTGGGCCGTATGCCCGTCTGCCTACAAAGGCAATAAAAAAAAAATTAAAAAAAAATGTCCGATTCTAATTAATAATCAAACAAGCTATTATGAAGTTAGGATCACTGTTCTCAAAACTCGAGAGAGCGATCATTACATTGAACAAATAATATATTCTACTTATTAAACCTTTCCTACAAAACACGAAACAAGTCTACGTTGTTTAATATTTCCGTAGGGCCAAAGAAAATATTAGGGCAGTAACATGAATCGACGGAAAGCACATTGCTACGTCGCTTTAGGGCGCCAACATAAACAAAGCAGGTAGGAACGTGAATTTCGAATGAAGTTTTCCAACTTGGCTCTATGTTATTTCAGAGGGTTGATCCAAAAAATTAAATATCACGCTGTTCGGTGATTGTGGGATCGTTTTGCCATTCGGACATTTTCGCAGGGTTAAATATACATCGCGGGTCGTTGGGACCCTTTTAGTGTATGGCGGGACTTCGGCTCTATCTGTGTTTTTTACCGCGACCGATGCAGAGTCATCCATACTACCTATAAACATGTATTGCTACATGCCATCCGGTTTTAGAATGAACTACCCTCCGAAGTGTTTTCAGGGTTTAATAACAATATGCTCTTTTTCAAACTACATTTGAGGCCTCTCCAGCAGTAGAGACGACGATCCATCGCTTTCAATTGTGTTAAATTAATTAATAGTTTGAGAGACATGATGGAAATATCAGTTTCATTGTATCACAATTTTCTCACTCGTCTTCAAACTGGAACATGTGGTATGATAATGATATTAATAAGCAAAATAAAAGTATTCAGCCGGATCCACGGAAAGCCCTAATAATTTTTTGTAGTTGTAAGGGGGGATAGAAATTAGGGGGATATAAATTAGAGAGATCGGTAAAGACACTTGATGACATCCAATACGAAATTTAATTGAATACTTTATCAATATAAACATTTGTAATGAGCTACGTGCATGATGTATGTAAATTTGATGTGACGAAAATGACCAGAAACGCTTTAAAAATTTCCTATTAAAACATATATATTTTTTCATAATTCTGCTGATATCCTGCTATGCATAAGTTGTATCCGATAAGTTTATGTGATAAAATTATTGATTAACTGATAAACGCCTTGTAGTTCGGTTAATTCTGCAAAAACTACTTTTCGTGTGTGAATTTACATTTAATGGAATTATTACACATATATATTTTTTTTATTACCTTTGTAAGCAGACGAGCAAACGGCCCACCTGATGGTAAGTGGTTATCGTCGCTCATGGACGTCAGCAATGCCAGGGGCAGAGCCAAGACGCTGCTTACCATTCTATATCTATAAATAGGCCTAATTTATAATTTCATCCTGACTTTTTGAAATAGCACCACCCGGTATTGGAGCAGAGTTTATTTTACTGTGACCACTTCGCTCTGAGTGTTCATTTTGGTCACGACTAAACCAAGGTCTAAAAGAATGACCGTTGTAGATAACGACTGGTCTGTGCTTAGCCATCCGTGACTACTCGCCGTCAACTTAATTATATGATTGTCAGCTTTCGATGAATTTTTTGCAGTAAATGGTGGACAGATAACGTCACAGCATTGGAACTGCGCGGATCTTATCACAGCATATATACCATTCTAATCAAGACATGAGGTCAAAGTTATCATTTATCAGCTGCTGCTCTACTTAAAGGCTCAGCGCAAATGGAAGTTTTGAAGTCATCGTGGCCTAAATAATAAGACACCCGGTGCATTTGTATTAAGCGATGCGACTGTGCCGGTATTTGAACCCCGCAGGCAGTTACCAATTATTCTAATAAAATATGTACTTAACACATGTTCACAAATTACTTCCGCGATGAAGGACTCATCGTCATCATTAACAGCCTATTTTAGATCATTGTTGGACATGGGCCATTCCCAAGACAGGCCACGCGCCGCGATCTTGAGTTTCTCGTCTCCATTCACTGCCCCCTATTCTAATCTACGTACATATGTACATCGTCAATCCATCTTGTTATTGGGAAGGAATAACATGAAGAAAATAGCATCGTGTAATTAAAAACTGAATTTCCGTAATACGTGGTGTCTTTCGAGTCCGCACGGGTAGATACTAACCCCCTAGCTATTTCTGCCGTGATTAACTAATGTGTTCGGGTTTGAACGTTAACACGTTGTTGATGTCTATGAGCTCCGATAACCATATAACACCAGATGGGCCATGAACTTGTCCACCCTTGTGAGGAATAACAACGAAGCGACAACCACTTCACAGGTTAATTCATGTCCTTTATATTGCCTCGCAGTACATACAGCTCGTATCGCATCGTATTGTTGCAAAAGCGACTCATTTTGCGCCGAGCTAAAAATGAGCCCGGCTGTTTAGCTGTAGGAACAGACAAGGAGGTGGTATCGTGCTCCCACTTTCCTCAACTAGTAATTGCAGATTGATGAATTCCGTTTCGTTAAACTAAAGCCCATCCATCATAGTTAACAAGGACTCGTTGATCATATCGCGAACCTTTCGTTTATGTGACGAGCAAAACAGTTATACAGGGTGATGTTTTGAGGATTATTGAATGACCTTTACCTCATTTGAACGCAACATTAGAATCTATGTTAGATGTATACAGGTTACATTACTGAAATTGTTACAAACCAACACAGTTAAAATTTTTATTATTTGGGACAGTTCAAAAACTTTAAATAAAACATGTATTATTCGTAATCAATTTCAAATAAATTAACTTTTAGCGACCCAATTACCGATCACAATAGACTACTTGTACACGGAAGTGAAGCTCTTAATAAAATCTCGTAGACTTATTGCAGAACAATTCATATTTTGGTAGAAAAGGAAGAAAGGTCAAGCCTGTGACCCACGGCCTCTTACGTCCACAATATGGACTACTCGAAAAACAAAGTCAACAAGCATGATAGTATCGTGTCTTTTTGTGCAATTCCGGGGTTTGCAAGACCCTTAACCATCAGTGTAGTAATTTAATTGTGATTTGTGTAATACAGGCTGGGGATAAAATTTTACTTTTGCATTCTTACAGTTATTAGATTGACTTGAGATTTCCTTTACGAACATATTGTACAATTAACTTTTTTATTTTGATAAAGAATATAATTTCCAATGCAATGGAGCTTATTAAACGCATTGTTATCAAATTGACGTTACGGAGAATTCGATAACAAACCATTAATACGCTAACTGGGCAAATTTGTGTTTGGAGTAGCCGGAAATAGATGGAGTGTAAGGATATTAGCGGTTACGCGACCTATTCTAATTATTGTACACAGAACACAGGTAAATTGAAGTACATTACTGCTGCAAATAGAATGTGATTAATAGTTTCAATTTGCAATGTTACAGTTTCCTTTGCTGCTAATTACAATTCAACTACGCACTGAAATAATACCGATAGAGAATTTATATCATAAATTTTATGCAGCCATAGTATTTTCGTCAATTTAATAATAATAGGAATAAACTAAATAATAATAGTACTTAAAACTGTTTTTACGTTTCAATGTCGCGTTTTTTTACTGTCACTTACAAAGTTTCTAATACTTTACAGCTTTTGTGGTAGAGGACGACGGTTATGCCTTCGTAAAAGTCATTTTAATTATGTTTATGTAACTAGCTGAAAATATTAAACATTAGACACGCGACTCCCTCTACTTCGCGCTTGAAAACCGTGAAATAATTCAAAAGAGTACTCGTTAAAATGCAGCTAGAATTTACTTACCGACGACGGTGCTTTATCACCTCAACTCAGCCGGTTTATTGCAGGTCTGGGGTACATAAGGCCTCATAAACCTTGTCTTCATAAACGCGTACTTTCGCTGACATGGAAAATAGTTTACAGTCTATCTTGATGCGTTACAGGCTCTGTTTATCTTCACTTTACTGCAAGATAGAGCCCGTCTCTTCTAATCTCGAGGATAAAACGTTCTACGCCATTTTTAGGGACGGTTTTTATGGTTAACACTTTGTAGACGGAATTAAACCTTAAATGCTTAATGAGTTGTTTGTGAACGTCGCGATTAAAAAGTTTTTAAGTTGTTTTCGGGTTGCGTTCGTTGACTACGCTATTTTAATTGGCTAGTTTCAGACTCTGAAATGCTTCACCAAAACTTTTGATAAAGCTCGAAAGAGATTCATACGTTATTATTTATTTTATAGAAATTCCAAATCGTTAAGACGAGAATTTGAAATACGTCTACTTTTTTCGGAACAGCTATAATAACTTAACGTTCTAGAATTATTACAATAGGAATGCTAATAATAACTATATATAAGCAAAAGTTAAGCGAAGCTTAGTCAATTGTTTAAACAAACTAAATTCAACGGTATACCGTCATTACGTGAAAGTGCATTTGAGTTCATTCGATTCCCCAATAATCTCAGTTTCTAATTCACTAAGCTTGAACGAGTATCATTGGAGGTACTCTTACTGTCGTCTGTTAGATATCCTTTAGTGACTTTTGGTCTGAGCACCATTGTTAGCTATTCGACTAAACTGACGTTTTATGCGCTGGTAAGATGTGATAAAATTCGTAGTGGATATATAAATTAATAGTTTATAATTGTTAAGGTTAACTGTAAAACAATATAGATCGTTTCTGATAAGATGGAAAATTAACTTCAAAAATTCAACCAAAATTTTTTTACTACAAATTTTTCATGACCCTCTTTTTAAGAAGCCAGATAACGTATTTGTTAACACCACGTTTATTTGTCTCAATCAAGTAAGGTATAATAAAATGGATAGTATTAGAAAAAAACACAATATATTGTGGTTCACTTAGAATCAATATATCATTAGAATTAGATATTGGGTGTACATATTAAACTCTTACGATCAACACTATAGCTCCCAGATAAATAAATACACGTTAAAGAGCGCAGAACGAAATAAACGCTCGATCAACGCAATATCAGAGTAAAGGGGGGATTACTCTGCCCTTGCAAAACTCTTATTGTACAATAAAAAACGTTACGAGGTAACTGTATTCAATGAACTGTACTGTTATTGAAATCTGCGTTTCGGTTATAGTAGCGTTGCTTATGAAAACGGGTAATAATAAACGATGGTTTTGTCTGTAGCTTTTGCACGATAGGGGATCGCTTTTACGAACGATACAGGTTTCCTCAAACGTTGCATCGAGCTCCAGTGTTTTCGGGTCGTTTTCAAATTTGGGGCCAAAAGCGAGTTAACTAGTTGATTTAATTCTCATAACCTTAATGTTACCGTAATTATAAGTACAATAAATTTGTTGCATGACAATAGGCACGTGGTCCTATAACTATATACTAGACGATGACCGAGCTTTGCTCGTTTTTTTTGTTTTTGATATCGCCATCTTGTTGTGTCTTTAAAGCAGTTAGTTGCTCTCAATTAAGAAAAATAGTATTATTATTCGCCAATAGATGTCGGGAAGAGTCATAATGTTTATTATCGATAAAGTTGATTATTGAAAACACGAACAAAACACGAACAAAACAACATTTTCTGAAAATAAATCGTAGCTAGTTAGCTAGCTAGGCGATTTATCGCCTCCGAAATCCCCTGTATACTAAATTTTATGAAAATCGTTGGAGCCATTTCCGAGATTCAGATTATATAGGTATATATACAAGAATTGCTCGTTTAAAGGTATAAGATTCGTAAAAACTGTTAAATTAGGAGCTATACATTAAAAACTACCCCAAAACTCTCATTCGTATCACTGGTTCGAAATACAAATTCTAACTTGTATAAGCATTTTTTTGGCACGAAATATTTTTGTTCCGTTGAAAAAATACTTAAATGATTCTAATATATTACAAGACCTGCGCAATTGTCTTTAAGAAGAGATTTTATAAATAATTTAAGGACTTTAAAGTGAAGTATAAGCGGCTTTATTCTCTGAGACTTCAAGTAATATTACAGGAATTTTATGGCGTTGCAGCCTAAAAGATAAGATGTCCAGTGTCGCATCTATTGCAACTATGTTGATGTTCAATTCCCGTAGGCACGTAACAAATTTTTACGTCCACTCACATGTCTACAGGCTCCAGTGACTGCTTAAAACTAGGTAGGGCGTGAGCTGTTCAGCCACCTACGTAATAATAAAAGGCAAATTTTAAAATTAAAGCTTCGTATGGAAGCTTACTGTATTATATACTAGCGGCCCCCTCCGGCTCCGCTCGGGTCTTTAACAAAAATTTGAACCATATTTGACGTTGTTTTATTTTTTTAAATAAAAGAACACTTATTGCGGCATAACTATAATAGTCAGACATATGCTGTCGCGACCCTTTTTGTAAATAATAATGTGTTCTACAAAGTCGTAGTACATTATTTTATTCTATCATGAATAGTTTTCGCAGGGCACGCGATGTAAAGAATATTTTAGGTAATTTTTTTACACCTTGGGTTACATTATTGGAATTTTAGTAAGGATCCCTAATTTTTTTAAAAAAATATTATAGCCTATGTCACTCGGGAATAGTGTAGCTTTCAAACAGTGAAAGAATTTTTCAAATCGGTTCAGTAGTTTCGGAGCCTATTCAAGACAAACAAACAAACAAATCTTTCCTCTTTATAATATTAGTATAGACTAGCGACCCGCCCTCGCTTCGCTTCGGAAACATTAAAACACACATGAAACAAAACAAAAAAAATTAAGAAAAAAATTAAGAAAAGTAGCCTATGTTCATCAGGGACAATGTCGGCTTCTAATGGAAAAATAATTTTTCAAATCGGTCCAGTAGTTTCGGAGCCTATTCAAGACAAACAAACAAACAAATCTTTTCTCTTTATAATATTAGTATAAGTATAGAAGTATAGACAACACGTATTTCGTATATGAGTTAATATGGCTAAGAACATCGTGAATCAAATCGCTGCTTAAGACGAAACATAATTTATTCATTGGAATAACCATACAGACGAGCGTATTACCTGAGCGGGTGAGAGACTAAACAAAAACAAACTGAAGGCACCGATGCAATCCCCAAAAGGATGCGTGTTCCCATTTCCCTGTCTGTGTACGAAGTCAATATGCCGTTGGAGATGAGTTATTTTTCCATAATTCTAGCGCGGGCGACGGACTGACGGCGCACCCAGAGAATTCCCAAATAAATAATAAATACGTCAACTCGTATGAGGCCAGACACGCTCTCCGCAGAGCACTACCAAACACGATATTTGTTTTCAACTTTAATACGCGGAGAGATGACTTACCAGTATTAGTTTTCGGGAAACAGTTTTATAATGCATTTCCGCTTAACGTCTTTTTTTATTGCACAGATGGTTGGACGAGCTCACAGACCACCTGGTGTTAACTGGTTACTGGAGCCCATAGACATCCACAACGTAAATGCGCCACCCCCCACCTTGAGATATGAGTTCTAAGTTCTCAGTATATTTACAACGGCTGCCCCACCCTTCAAACCGAAACGCATTACTGCTTCACGGCAGAAATAGGCGGGGTGGTGGTACCTACCCGTGCGAACTCACAAGAGGTCCTACCACCAGTAAATGGACGTCAGCAATGCCAGGGGCAGAGCCAAGCCGCTGCCTACCGTTTAATACTGTCTACAAGCTTCGTTTGAAGTAGGACATGTCATAGCGCTCGGGAAACACCGTAGGGGGAACGAATGGTACATATTTACGATTTCATCTGGAGTACATGGCTTTTTAAAACTATCAAGTCTACCTTGGTGGAACAAAGCGTGAATGTCGCCAACGCATTTCGAGGTGGAAGTCTTTAATGCTTGTATGGGATCACGTGGCCTGAGAGATAAGACGCTATATTTGTCTCCAGCGATCCCATTATATCAGAGTTCGAATCACGCAGGCAGCTAACAATTTTTCCAAGTGCCAAGACCATATAAGAAATAATAATGCTGATTTAAAATCAAGCCCGTAACATTTATAAATTCGCATATTTGCTGCTAGGAAATATTGTAAGCCCTAACTGTACCGACCTGTAGTTTATTATCTTCATCAAGCAAAGGCGCATTATGGTTTGAAGACTGAATCATAATAGAATAGAATTTACGACACGGTTGTCTCTTGGTTCCGCCAACTACTTAACATATAAACAGTCGTGGCCTTGTTAACCCATGTAGAGCAAGAAAAGTAAAACAAATTAAATCCTTCAAAGTGAATTGCGTGAATGCTTCACAGCTAAAATAGCTTGTAGTACTCGTGCGGGCTCACATTGTGGCTTAACTACCTATACTGTAATATCGTTAAGCAATTTTGTAAATTCTCTGAAGCAATTCCTGTCGCTTAATTTTGGAAGTAATTCACAAACACAGTTCATGTACGCAGCTATTATTTACAATAATGGATAACCCGGATATTTTCCGTACATCTAACCGTCGTATTACACATTAGGCTAAGAATGTTACGTTCCAGAAATTTTAGATAACATAAGTGAATAGCTCGCTAACATTTTACCTTCATAAAAGTATCAATAAAAGAATAAACAATTTAGCGCTAAGTTTTCAAAAGTTTTCCAAGCTTATTTACTGTGAGTGGCGACTGCGCTGGACAGTTGTACATCCTCAAGGGAGCGAAACGGCTTATTCAAGTCATCGTATTACTAAATTGTTTGAGAATCGTGAAATTGTTCGTTCACTATTACCGATTAGTCTTTATTCACAATTCTATCACTGATTTCCGGTGGTCTATTTGTTTGTTCCTTCACGACTATACAAGGAATATAGACACTAAGAGCTTCTGTTACTTCTATATAGTCTGTTCGTAGCACGACCCTTGGCTTATTCCTTATGCATCCAAAAGAGTTTACGGAAAGAGCCTTGAGTACTAAGACGGAAAGTGGACTAGGACTTGTTGTGATATTTATTGGAAGCATTGACATGTGCACATTTATCTGGAGGCGAAAAAGCATACGTTTTGGTCTGTTTATTCATTAACCAATCAGTCATTCCAGTGTGAAGGCCAGTCGTGTTGTCTTAAATCTCAAAGTCGGTAGCGGTATTCAGACTGTGTTCCCTATAAGCTCCTGTAGCCACTAAACATCAGGTGGGCTGTGAGCTCGTCCACCCATCTATGCAATAAAAAAAAAGTACTTTAATCCAATGAAACGTTTAAAGACGATCCAAATTCTTGACATGAAAATAGCTAAAATAAGCAGTTTGTACGAATTTCAGTATGATGTTTCACAGTTTGATTTATTACCTTATTTCTAACAGTTGTTCTACTGAGGCCAATAGAAATTTTGCTCGCCGGGCTATTAACACTGCAAACTCAGGTGCTAAATCAATCAGTTCATTCTTCATCAATCAATATAACAATTTATTATTTAGAGGAGTCATTGTTGTCACTTCTCTCGGCTCTTATAAATGATCAATGTTAAACATAAAAGTAATGATCAAAATCATTAAACACACATGTTTATGGTTTTAATTTGTTTCATGTATTTCGAGAACTATATTCCTATCCAGTAAGGATATTTCATAATGCGTAAACGTGTGAATGAGCTGATTATCCACCTATTTTTAAGAGGTCACCAGAGTACACAGATGAAAAAAATATTTCGACTACCCTCGAATATTGAAGCTTATTGCTTCAGATTTAGATACTATATCTAACAAGGGAAATTATATTTTTTGCGGATTTTATTTTTATCACATCATCATGTAGAAGTTATTCCTGATTATAAAATAATGTACCTATTTGATTGAGGTCCGCTTGCGTGATTTCTACAATGGCAAAATCTCATAAGGCGGATTTATGTGTATTTTAGGCGACTTCACACTAGGCATTAAATAGTAGACTATTATTTATTATTAAGATGATTTTTTTTTTATTGCTTAGATGGGTGGACGAACTCACAGCCCACCTGGTGTTAAGTGGTTACTGGAGACCATAGACATCTACAACGTAAATGCGCCACCCATCTTGAAATACTGGTGGTCTCTGATGGTGGTGATCTGATTTTAGGCCAAAGAAATCATTGAGCGTGTCAACGCTTTAACTAAATTAGAATTCGTGCGATAAATGTGAACACTGCGAGCGAGCAATGTGCAAATTACACGCTCCGATTCGACCGTAATTTGGGTTTTGTACGTCTACCCTCAACAGGCTACAATTTACTTTACATTGAACGCGGTCAGTCGACAAAGAGCACTCGTCTCGGTAGCACGTGTATTTAACTGCAGGCTGCGTTTTATACGACGGCACTGTCCGGTAATAGTTGGCGTTCTCGTAAATAGCCGGGCTGCAATTGTCAGAGTTGTACTGCGAATGTCTTTTTCATGAGCTATTCCGTACAGAGATGATTCTCAATTTGTTTTTATCATTCGGACCAATAAAAATATTTTTCGATGTAACACTCTTAAAGTTGTCACATAATAAAAAGTGAAAAAGGTCCGATTGTTATTTCTTCTTCTTAGTCGCATACTTCATTGCTGAAGGTCGTGTTCCTGAAAGCCCTTCGTGGCTCTTTGTACCATCAGCTTCCATTTCCTTCAGTTTTCGGCTTCTCTCAGGGCGGTCGCAACAGAGAGTCCAGTGAGTGCAGTTATCTGATCTGACCAATGGTTTGGCGGCCGGCCGGCGGGTCTTCTTCCCTTCTACCTTAGTAGATTAAATTATTTAGAAACTGAATAATTGTTACATTGGAATAACATTTATCAGGAGATTTAGTAGCAGTAGACCAGACTGGATAATTTCAATCACACCCATTCAGGCAATAAAAAAGAGAAACCTTTACTTATGGAGACAAATACAAGCTTAACTAGTTTTAAGCAAACTGTTATGTGTAAATGTTTTTAAGGTTAATAAATATATTATTATTATTACATATCCATGATAAGCGATTATAAGAAATGAAATGTCTCAGGGCATACATTTAACTCTATAATCAGATGCACAATACTGGTCAGACGATTCGGACACGGCCATAATAATAATATTGAATAGGCTCTAATCATAATATTTCTCTAAAAGCTAAGACGTGTTTTGCTGACTGCATTTTCTTTAAAAAAATATATCTTTTTCGATAATAAAATATAGCGATTGTAATAAAATCAACGCCGAAAATCACAAAGTGAGGGTCCCGTTTGTCGGAGGAGATTTCATTTTTATTAAGAAATGGTCGCTATCCACCGTAGCGGGTGAATTAAAGATTGTCAACAGATTTATTACTCGCTCCAGTGAACTTGGAGCCGAGATCCCTTGAGAGGTAATATTACATACCTACTTATACAAATGTTATTTGAGATTTCTAGCCTGGAACTTGGGAATACCCTTGTCACTTAATTAAGCCGGAGCCAAATAGACAAAATATTATTTCTAAAGTCTCATAATAGTATTACTTAAGTATTTACTATCTAAATTTAACTCAAATTAAGATGCATTTAGGATCTGAAGCATTCTATTGATGGTAGGACCTCTTGTGAGTCCGCACGGGTAGGTACCACCACCCTGCCTATTTCTGCCGTGAAGCAGTAATGCGTTTCGGTTTGAAGGGTGGGGCAGCCGTTGTAACTATACTGAGACCTTAGAACTTATATCTTAAGGTAGGTGGCGGCATTTATGTTGTAGATGTCTATGGGCTCCGGTAACCACTTAACACCAGGTGGGCTGTGAGCTGGTACACACATCTATGCAATAAAATAAAAAAATTGAATGTGTTGTGTAAATGGATACAATAAATAGAGTAGTCAGTAGTCATTTTTTCGATCCTAGCTTAAAGGGAGTACCAGAAGAAGGTGGGGAACAAGGGAGGGGTATTTGAGGTATCTCCGTGCAAGTAAGCAAGGCAGGCGAGATTACAAACGGCAAGATAAGCCTCGAATTAGATACAACGAATTTTGTATGAACTTATGAAGGCATCATGTTTTAGAGATGCTTTGAGAATAAAATATTAGATTTGTTCACGAAATCCCCTTAAATATATGTATGTTATTGTATTATAATATGTAAACGTTTTACGTAATTGAAATCGGAGGGCTTTGATATTTTGATTTTAATGCATACAATACTTGCTTGTACACATACAATACGTATTGAAAAGACATTTTTTTTCAAACAACGAACCTTAATAAAATTTTGAATCTATAATAGAACTTGAAAAAATATTCGAATAGACTAAACCACATGAAAAAAGGTAAATTTTACGTAATTTTCATCGGTTTATTTATTTAGCTTTGAACTGATTTAAAAATTTTGATATGAGCTTGGACGTAATTGAATATGGGAATTTAGATAAAAGTCTTTAGCGATAGACAGCGGATTAACTGTGTCTTGGCTGATGTGGTTACTCAACTATGTACAAATAAGCGGACCGTATTATTTAAATTCTCTGACATTGACCCGTTGCAAATNTACGTAATTTTCATCGGTTTATTTATTTAGCTTTGAACTGATTTAAAAATTTTGATATGAGCTTGGACGTAATTGAATATGGGAATTTAGATAAAAGTCTTTAGCGATAGACAGCGGATTAACTGTGTCTTGGCTGATGTGGTTACTCAACTATGTACAAATAAGCGGACCGTATTATTTAAATTCTCTGACATTGACCCGTTGCAAATACGGCCCAAACAACAGAAACTTAGAAACATCTATTGTCCTATAATGACTAGAGGTGAATGTGATCTGGAGACCTTCCCAGTTAAAAATGTTACTTTTTTAATGCAATTTTTCGATATTTTACTGGTGCTAGGACCTCTTGTCAGTCCGCACGGGTAGGTACCATCACCCTGCCTATTTCTGCCGTGAAGCAGTAATGCGTTTCGGTTTGAAGGGTGGGGCAGCCGTTGTAACTATACTTGAGACCTTAGAGCTTATATCTCAAGGTGGGTGACGCATTTACGTTGTAAATGTCTATGGGCTCCAGTAACCACTTAACACTAGGTGTGCTGTGAGCTCGTCCATCCATATAAGCAATAAAATAAATAGACTACCCCTGACGTTGAATGCTAACCTATCTCACGTTACTAACAGAGACCGCGGGCTATTAGGCCATGTTTATAATTTTAATATGAAAATTCTCTTAGAGGAGGATGAAGAATGAGGATCCATTGATCCCTGAATATCAAATGAACTGTTAGTTTATCAGTGTTCTAAATATTTACAACTAAATCATCAATTGGACGGAGTGAAACAATGTAGTATTTAACTAACAACGCTTTCTTCAGTGTATTGCAATCAAGACATTTCCGCATTCATATCTTATTACTTCCTTAGAGCAAGTATCGGCCTGAGGCTCCTGCATTCGAACACAAAAACATCCCACCCTCAGGCCGTTCTTAAATCTCAATTAAGGTTGAAACCGTGTCTCGGGGCGCGCACGTACACTGAATTAAATTAATGGCTCCACATATTGCATTTGTTGCGGATCCACCTGAATTAATTGCTTCTTTTTTCGTTGTTTTTTCTTGAGGTCAGCTTAAATGTTTTATTAGCGGCTGTTTATTTATAGCAATTACTAAAGAATTGCCGGTTTCATTATCCAACAATATGGTTCGTTTAAATGAAATCATGCATGATTTTGTTAGCTGTGACTTTTACGAATCCTAATTAGAGATATAAAATGTAGGAATAAGTTCTAACAACAAAATCGGGTTATAACTCCTTTAGTTCCTCATCTCCATTGAGTTAATCTGTGGCTCGTTCACCTACCTAACCTTATTATTAATTATTATTAATGATTTTTTTTATTGTCGTTGTAGGCAAACGAGCATATGGCCCACTTGATGGTGATTGGTTACCGTCACCCATGGACTTCAGCAATGCCAGGGGCAGAGCCAAGCCACTGCCTACCATAACTATGCCATTAACTAAGCTATTAAAACTTACAGCTTTACTAAAATTTGTCACCTAAAAAAAAGCATTGTTTTCCTTACGTTGCTATTTCAACTCTTATAGATCAATCTTCAAGTTACGAACATTGTCAGTATTGAAACTTCTAAGCAATATTACAGAAGCACTTAGCTAATAACCCGTCTAATATGACTAGGCGTCGAGCCGCAACTAAATCAAGTTCCAAACTCCCCTGTGACATTACACGAAAATGAGTTTATAACACAATATTGTTGAACAACAACGTGGCTCTGAACTCAAACTATTTACCTAGTGAACAAGTTTCAAATGCCGACCGGATGCTTCGAGCGTATTCCGAACATTAAAATACAAGATAATCTGTATGATGCGAGGCGCATTTTCGGGAAATCCGTGAGCTTGGCGTTACCATAGCGACCGGCCCTCGAAGTAAACCCCATAGAGGAGTCAAAGTGAAATAATGACGACAAAATATGGTAGCTGACTGAACGATGAGAAAATTCTATCAGTCACGAGCAGGGCATTTTTCTTTAACACACACTCCCTTGTGCTCTTCTTTATTCCAAAAACACAGTTTTCAGGAATGAATCTGATTGGAGAAAATACTTTTCTTACTGGTGGTAGAAGCTATATTAGTTCTCCAGTATTAGTAAATTAACAATCTTTATTTTCACACCGGATATGTTCAGAGATTATAAAATACACTTGGTTTTGTTATTTAATTAAATTCAGGGCGTAGTTATTTGATCTAAACACATAGTTATATTACAGGTTGTTATAGGTTACACAGTGCTATTTATGTAATGTGTAAGAAGAGCTCTGATAACCACTTTACATAGTCTGCTCATATTAACAATAAAAAATGTTTTTTTTTTCTCACTATTTGTTTTTATCCCTACCTATGCCGATAGCCTTGAGAAACTATTTCAGCTTCACCCTTAGCAATAGTTCCGGTTTGAGCCCCGTGAGCTCACCTAAATTTCAGCTTCACCTTAACATGTAGGTGAGCTTACGCGGCTCAAACCGGGAGTGTTACTAATACTGGCCCTAGCAAGAGCAGTGCTTCGCAGAATCTACCACCGGATCGGAAACGCGACCCACTGAGAAGATCCGGCGAGAAACTCAGTGTATGGATTAATTCGCTCGTCGAGCCCTTCGTCGCAAGCGACGGGTTCGACGATGACGGTGACCGGTACTTGTGATACCTAAAAGCACCGTTAATGGATCGCGAGGATCCGTAATTACGTGTTTTGGGCGACGTCGACTATTTACCATTCGATCTACAGGATCGGGTATGTAATTCCCAATAACATTTATTTTGAAGTTGTAAAAAGTATTTAAACGTTGCAAATTTGGTATTATTAAGCATTACAAATAGTCTGCTAAGATATATTATAGGAATATTAGTGCGCTGGAACAGCCTCTTGTATGTTGTCTCGTATGTATTTTCACACCCCTGATACCTCTTACTGGTGGTAGGACCTCTTGTGAGTCCGCGCGGGTAGGTACCACCACCCTGCCTATTTCTGCCGTGAAGCAGTAATTAGTTTCGGTTTGAAGGGTAGGGCAGCCGTTATAACTATACTTGAGACCTTAGAACTTATATCTCAAGGTGGGTGGCGCATTTACGTTGTAGATGTCTATGGGCTCCAGTAACCACTTAACACCAGGTGGGCTGTGAGCTCGTCCACCCATCTAAGCAATAAAAAAACCCTTAAAATAAAAACAACACAAATTAATCTACAATTAAAATCGATTATCATCATTTTCACTCACCATATTATGTGCATTCGACTATACGTGATATATTATATTCGAAACCAGTGAATTTTAAAAGCCTTATTATTGGATGTCATCACATATGACGTATGAGTCTGCCGGCTCGATCGGATTACGAGCATGTTATCATAGAACAACGACATTTTTAAATGAAATATGTATTTTATTAACACGTTATCGCTTCGTGCTTGTGTTGGTTTTTGTGACTTAAATACTTGTTTTGTTGATAAATTATCATTGGTAATGAGCAACTCAATACGCGTCACAAAAAAATCATTTCAATATTTTTCATGGTTGTAAATTGTACTTTATTTACGCTATATTAACGAAATACTACTTGGATAAGTTATCTATCGAAAGCAGACCTAACATAAATACATAAATACATATATAAATTACGTTACAAGTTGATAGCATGTAAATATGTATATAGTACCTATGTATGTAGATGGTATGTTATTTTCGTAACTAATGAACCCCAACGATACCCAAGGCAGAACCAAATCGTAACCGTACCAATAAGGACTTTTTTAATCCACGTTTGATTAAAGAAATCTAAGCGCTCGGGAAATATATTACGTCAACAAGGTATTTAAAAAAAAACAAAATGTGTGCAATTCACAGGTGGTAGAAGTGAAACCTTCCGTATAATCCTAAATTAAAATTCACTACAAGAGCTTTCATACACACGTTAGTATTAAAAAATCTCACAGATGGCGCTGTATTAAATAGTATGTATATTTCTGTCTCATTCTTTGTATTTGTGTCTCTTACCTGTCGTTTTTTCCGTTGCATCCGGTTTGAAATCACAACGATTCTAAAGAAGTTTTCACTTTAAAAAAAATATTGCAACTGCCGTTCAAAAAAAACGGTGATTACAAAAAAATATATCTTCTATATTAAACAGAGGCCGCGATAAATTTCCGTCGTAGACGAATCAATATGCTATTAGCTTTTTTAACTACTAATTGAATTGGCTTCGTGCTTACACAGGTCGCGTTCAAATTAATTAAACTCGTATATACCGCCACGACACGAAGCGGCTTCATTCAGTTTCGATGCCAATAATTTTACTATACTATTATAAAAACCGTTGAAATACTTCGTAAATTTTACGAGACTGCACTAAATGTCTAGTGATTGTTCGACTCTTTATTAGAATTGTTTTATTTCGTCGTACGTGGAGAGGAAAGACCCGGGAGCACAGAGATTGTTGCTCGCGACAATAAATAAGACGTAAAATTTTATTTTACAGCGGTAAACGAAAGAAGCTAACGTAATTACATTCAATTACGGCAGTGCGCCCGCGGCATTCCTCCGGCGCAATAAAGGACTCACAGTAACGTTCCGCGCGTAAATTTTTCGGACATAAAACTCTGTAAAAGTAAAGTTAGTAAGATGTAGAGCGACAATAAATGTTTATAGAGGCAGGAAGATTGCGCTGAGGNAAAATTTTATTTTACAGCGGTAAACGAAAGAAGCTAACGTAATTACATTCAATTACGGCAGTGCGCCCGCGGCATTCCTCCGGCGCAATAAAGGACTCACAGTAACGTTCCGCGCGTAAATTTTTCGGACATAAAACTCTGTAAAAGTAAAGTTAGTAAGATGTAGAGCGACAATAAATGTTTATAGAGGCAGGAAGATAGCGCTGAGGTTGCTCGGTCGTCTGATCGCGGCGCGGGCTGCCGGCATTTCCCCCGCTCAATTAAGTTCGCGGCGAGCGAGAATAAAAATTCACCAACGAACGTTGCTCATCCGGATAGCAAACACGGATGAAACAAATTAAGTGAGCAAAATAAGTTGCTCTCAAACGAGGTCACGCTGACTGAGACGAGAGTCCCTGCGAAGGTACGAAGCGGCTAGGTTAATGTAATTAAATTTTAAATTTTTCAGCGGTCGGCTTTCGTTTGCGGAAAGCTTTCTTTTGTACTTAATTCTGTTATGAAGAAAAATTTGGGTTTTTAAGGTTTTTAGTGCCGCGAAACTTTACCTTTGTGCGGTCTTTTCAATTTCACACGATCACAACTTTTGAAATTTGAAAAATATTATGTTGAATTAAATGAAAGTTTAGCGGTTTTACAAAACGAAGTTTTATTTGCTGGAATACTATCATAGACCAAGAAAAATAATCACAGACTTACATAGATTATATTAAAGTATAAACTAGAGATATACTCATCACACCATGAGTCTATAAACTGTAAAGTAGGGCTCCATTTTCAAATTTCAACATATGGAAATGAAATTTTTTTATTAGTATTTTTCGATGTGAAGTTTACTAATGAAAATTTTTAATTAAAAAAATATATCTAATGTTTTTGAACGAGGAAATCTCAAAGCGCAAAAGTCGATAATGAGATGTATCGTTTTTATGAAGGAAACACACCGTCATACGTGCTACTTTGATGTCGAGATACAAGATATGCAAAAAAAAATGGGACATCTGAATATCTTTCATTAACGAGCTAAAAGGAATTTAAAGAAAAAAAGCATACCTTTCAGATTTCGATTTTGATGTCATAGCCAAAAGTTGTTTTGAAAAATATTTAGCCCTTCTGTCTGTACGAACACTATTTAAATATCGATTAATTTTTTTTTTATAAATTGCTTTACATTATCATATAATAATAATCTTCGATCAATAATACTACTGATCGAAGATAATAATGGTAATAATGATTATCAGATGAAAATTATTTATATTTGGCCATCTGGTGTCGGTCTGGAATATCTATCCCCAATCTATGTATGTATGTATATGGGTGTGTGTGTGTGTGTGTGTGTGTGTTTATGTGCGTGTGTGCAAACGTATGTGCGTATATATGTGTTTATGTGTGTGTTGTAAAAAGCGACTAAGGGATTCACCGAAGAATAGACAACAACGTTCTCCAAGTATAATATTTACCAGCATACTGAAATCACATATACTGGCTTTAGGACGGGTTTAGTTAATTTATCCGTCCAATAAAAATGGTATTTTAATTATGAAAAATTAAATATCACAAGCAAAACCCTATCATCATTTCAAATTGAAAATTCCATAGCACCACTCGTAAATCTAAAATTATCAGATTGGTTAATCAATCAAACAATTTTTTTTTTCACTTTGTTTTTGCATAATTACTTTGTGCAAAACATAGTACCATTTAGATATCTTACATCCTTGTTTACAGCCGACAAAATTACCCACTAACATAACCAATTTTCTTACCTTTGACTGAATCACGGCAGCTCTCTACCCTATTACGTAACATCACCCAAAAGACGTACGCGGCGTGAATACAACTGCCTCAAACATACGGCAACTCAAACAAGCGACGCGAATCAGCCATTTCGAACCATATTAATGAGTGTTAACGTTTATTTTACGACGAATCGTGGAGCCAGGAGAGGGAAGAGCGGCAGATGTGCCATTAGAGACTTTCCGGAGGTGTCGTTAGGTTCATAATAGGTCCTTGTTTCAAGAGGGCTCGGCAAACGTGTGCTTGCTTGCGGCTTCGTAAAGGGAGGCGAGACGAGCGAACAAATTAGAAAATCTTTTGGGGAATAATTTAAGAAGTAAGCTTGGTGCGGTTTCCGAGTTAACTTTGTTTCGTCTCCGCGGGTGTTGCTCTACAGGCCGATGCGATTACAGCATCTGAGTTTATTTCATTTGAATTTAAGAATAACTGTTTTGGAACTAAGCAATCTTAAAAATCAAATCAAATAGCTTTATAATATAGTGAATGCAATGTAAGATGTAATTTTTGTCAGGGTTTGCATGATCATAATACATAAACATATTATGTGGTATGATTCGGTTGTTATTTTGAATTATTCTAAAAATTTAACATTTTTCCAATACATTTCCAACTATCGAGCTATTGGGTATGTGTTATGTAAAAAATGAAATACGGAATTATAAAAAAAAATATGTTAAAGTTTTGCAACAGCCTGTATATGTAGACTGGTGGAAAATTCAAAAGGCGCACATGTACATGTGTGCCGGCGGCGACCTTGCACGCTTTCTTTGTTTTCCGCACCTTTAACATATTAATTATTAGCCGAGCAAGAGTTGGTACACATTTCCGAGTACAGATTAACTCATCTTAAGAAATTAAGGGGTAATTTGTGTTTTGAATATTGTTTGTACGCTTTCTAAAAGCCCGTTTACTCTGCACATCCAATTTTAGCATATTTGCTTAGTGATTTTTTTTATTGGAATATTCTAGACGGATTTATTGTTAATTTAGCAAGATTCCAACGATTATTTATTTATTTAAGGATTACCGACAGGGTTTACAGTAAGACATAAAATAACATTGACATGTATAGAGCAATTGATAACTGCAACTCTAATTATAGGCAATCACAGCATGCATTACATTAACATATTAATAGAGATTTAACAGTACTATAAATAATAATAAAAAATTAAAAACAGAAAGACAACAAGGACAGTAATACCCGAGTACTCAGACCAAGGCCGAGGCTGAGGTTCAACAACAACTTTTTATAATTTTGTTCTTAAATATTGGAAGGGAATCGCCAAATATGTCAAGGTTTTCAACTTTTCTAACTAGATTATTATAAAGGTTAGTTAGACGAGGAGTAGGTGAGTGCTTGCCTAGATTGGTTCTGCTAAAGCGGGTGCTGAAAAGAGCAACGGGGCGACGAGGTAACCTAGATGGCACCTTTAAAGAGAATTTATTGAGGATGGATTGGGAGTCGACAGTACCGCTCATAGCTTGATGTAAAAAACATAAACATAATAATTCGTAGATCAGAAATTTAAGAAAATAATTCGGTAGTTTCATAAAAACAAAGAAAACAGCCTAATAAAAACAATACCCATATTTCGCTAAGTTTAATATTATATTTTCACATATTCATTCCAGAACTTTCCCGACTTTTTTTTATGAATCTTCATCACTCGTGTTCTAGAAAACGGTTTTAATGTATGCCATAAATCACGCTCTACTTATGAATTTCTAACGAGAGACCACCAACAAAAATACTGACTTAAATTCGAGAGGGAGCTCAGCAGTGATTAACAAACGCGCAGCTAAGTTCGTAAGATCACGGAACCGTCTCAAATTAATAAAGTTACCGCGCCCGAATGCCGACTACGAGTGGGCTATTGTGACTCGACATAATGTATCGTGTGCCTGGTAACCTTTCGGGGTGGCCATCCGCTATCCTAGTAAAATATTGACACAAATCCCTTAACTTATAAAATCGTACTTCCGTCCCCGATGTTGGGGCAATATGGGATTTCCGTCGTCATTTTGATGTAGGGCCCGGGGCGGCGCGGGAGTGCGCGAGGGTGTACTGTTTACGGCCCAGGGAGGACACCTGGATACTCCGCGGCCCGCAGCCCTGTTTACTGATCGATACGTGTCCGCTTTGTCAGACCACTACCCGCTAATGCACTCGGAACGAATATTGTAACCACTCGAAGACCTTCGAAGTTAGCCGAGGAGTCTGTGAACGATAATGTACTGAATATACAACGCTACGTATCACACCTGGTTACATTGATTTTTTTTTATTTATTATTGCCCTTGTAGGCAGACGAGCACACGGTCCACCTGATAGTGAGTGTTTACCGTCGCCCATGGACTTCAGCAATGGCAGGGGCAGAGCCAAGCCGCTGCCTACCGCTTAATACTCTCCACAAGCTTCGTTTAAAGGAGTTTCAAGTTTTGTTCGACTGTAAATATTGTGCAAATATGAAAAGCAATAATATTTTATGTATCAATTTTCTGTATTTATAATAAATAGAATACAGCTGCTGCGGTTGCACGTGGAATAAGCGACTCGCACTCAATAAAGCTATACACAATCGATTTTTCATTAGAAAATTCTAAACCAGAAATCGTTCGAGTTATTCCCAAACAGAGTGTAGACCTTGTTTCGATACAAAAGAAATAAAACTGACAGCAATATATTTTTTATTTCTCTACCGAGCAAGTGTTGTGCAGCGCTTACCGCTAATCAAACTCGCAAAATTATAATTTGTGTAATTACTGGTGGTAGGACCTCTAGTGAGTCCGCGCGGGTGGGTACCACCACCCTGCCTATTTCTGCCGTGAAGCAGTAATGCGTTTCGGTTTGAAGGGTGGGGTAGCCGTTGTAACTATACTTGAGACCTTAGAACTCCTATCTCAAGGTGGGTGGCGCATTTACGTTGTGGATGTCTATGGGCTCCAGTAACCACTTAACACCAGGTGGGCTGTGAGCTCGTCCACCCATCTAAGCAATAAAAAAAAAACCTCATCGACGCATACCGTAATGTACCTCATAAGCTAAATACCCCCGCCTACATCGAAATAACTCCAAAAATCGACTGTTTAGTGCAGTCTTACTTGAGTACATCACGGCAAAAATCGGCAAAATTGAATATGTAGAACACAATTAACATTTTTATATTAGTCACCATTGGTTGTCAAAAAAAAAAGAGTTATATCTTTGGCTCTCGGCAGCATCCTCAGTTTTGCAAGTATCCTCAAAAATACTATAAAGATTGGTCCGTGAACTCAAACAAACTGATAAAAGCAAAAAACACAGACACAGGTCTCTTCCAGTATTCTAATCATATAGATTAAAGTTGCCGGCTTGCGTGAAACAAAGTAATAACGGAAAACGACGAGTAATACCTGCACTTGTCTTGACCGGTGCAAAATAAAATCGTACGTGATATCGGCATTTACTGGATACCCTGCCGAGTGTTGCCAGACAAATATTTTTCCATTTCCACACGGAGCCACCCCAAACAGAGGATTAAGGGCGTTCATGTTAGTGCTACACTTGTTTTGTTTCCGACAGTTGCAATTTCAAGTACCATGAACTGGAATAGCGCTCGGTAACTGTAATATTTTTGTTTGACATTTCCATTAAATTGAATCTCAACGAAATATTTTTTAAAGCATATCATAAGCACATAAAATAGCCAAATGTAGTTTGTGTATACATTTTGAAGAGTTCTTAGTAAGGAAAGACTACTTTAAGCCCAGAGGCTTTTCCAGTTTCACCAGAAGTGGGCAAGCACGGGCTCATCCAGGAGAGGTGGGATTTGGTAACTGCTTCCGGATCGCCTCTGAAAGAAATCTAACAGTTCGAGGGCAGCTGATTCGGGAATTAATCTACTACCGGATCCGAATCATTTTGAGGCATGGAAATTAAGGCGAATTTTATATTACCCTCTGTTTTGAGCTAGGCGACAACTGTACAAAAAAAAAATTATTTCCTTTTTTACTTGACTTGACTACACTTTTGATACTCGCCTGTAACTAGTAATATTGACAATCATACGCTTCTTCAACTTCTGTTACTACCACTTCACTATGCGTAGATACAATATGCACTTACAGACTTTTTAACGGGCCGGGGACTTTCCCACTATTTAACAGCATCCCAATATTGTTTAAAATATCTTTAAAAATCACACCTATAATGTCATTCATCAAATATACTCAACAGTTTCATAGACAGAATAATTATATTTGAGATTGAGATAATTTATGAAAATACCTCTAAAGTTTGTCGTTCCGCAGAATTTGTTCACAAATATGTTTCACTTTCTATGTTCGGTTTTGGTAATTTTGTTTTTTCTTTAAATATTTATCAGGATTAGTGAAATCGGATTATCAGAGCTTTTACCGTCATTCCCATTCTGCATAGTTTTACTGGTGGTAGGACGTCTGGTGAATCCACACGGGTAGGTACCACCACCTTGCCTATTTCTGCCGTGAAGCAGTAATGCGTTTTGGTTTGAAGGGCGGGGCAACCGTTGTACTGTTAAAAGTGAGTTCATACAACTCATGTCTCAAGATGGATGGCGGCATCTATGGTGTAGATGTCTATGGGCTGCGGTAACCACTTCACATCCGGTGGGCCGTGAGATCATCCATCTATCTAAGTAAAAAAAAACCTTGTTTGAAAACATGTACATACTAGCGTACTATTTATCATAGGTCGTTCGGATTATTGAGTCAGATACTAAAATGGCTATATCCTTTTCCCAATTACTAGATTATTTTTTTCAATTCTATTTCCTTACTTTTCTATTTCTTATGACATATGATCCCCAGGCCTAAGTGGTTGTAAGATTGGCGGCCAATAGTAAAACTGGGAGCCAAATTAAAGTATAGATCGGGCTTAGGTTTTGTCGGTCGGACTCACTAGGATAATTTGAGTGAGAAGAAGAAAAGCAAAAATCTTATCCAACATGCATCTTAACATGAATATGCATAATACGATATGCTTAAAGTCCATCCAATTGGTAACTTTTCAAATATAATCAAAGCTTCTGCTCCACGACTAGTCCTTATGACTCCATTATGCAAACTGAACCAGATCATATCCCTGTTTAGTGTAATCACACCAATAAAATTGTCTGGTACAAAGTTCTTTGTGATTTTACCAAGAGTGAACAAGCTGTTAATATCAATTAAGCATGTAATAAACGTATATTGATTAAATATGCTTTGACTAAATGTTTATTTCTAAAATAATTTTTAACTTTAATTTTATGTTTGTACAAGTTCTTAACCATCGGTACTTTTAAAACATAATATTAAATGACCTATTTTATTTAAAAAAACACTGCAGATGTATGAGAGTGTATATTTTCTTGTATTGTTGTGTTTTTAATATTTCCAGTATAGTGTAGTGTGATATTAAAATGGAAATAAGCTCACTGGCTATACATATTATGTTAATTATTATTATAGAATAATATATTTTGTGATTACATGAAGGTTATTAATTGGCCTTGTGAACAAATTTTCGCATCTTTCGGGCCCTGTGAGCCACGCTCAGACGTCTCACCGCAGACATTCCGTTTTAATGCGTGTTTTACGCCGTGTTCTCAGATTGAGTCCGCCTGGACCGCATTTAAACCGGATCACTTTACACTCCTCAGTTACGATTTAATAGACCAGTATGCTTTTATACCTAATGACCCTGTAAAATACGGTAGGTAAATTCTTTTTAAATGTTCGTCTTGATTTCTTTATTGACGTTGGGGAATTCATGATTTATGTTCCGTTTGAATTACAAATTAAATTAAGAAATCAGTTTGAATTTTGTTTACAATCGATTATGCTAATTATTTTTTAGAGGAAAATAAAGTTTATAAGCGAAAGTTTTACAATAAATTCAATGGAGATACCAAGTCGCGATTGTCGATATATGAAGTTTGGCAACAAATATTAACTATAAATAAAATATAAGTTTGGAAAAAGTTAGAAGCCGAAACAAAACTTGTGAAGTGCTTCTCTCAAGTGAAAACTAATAAATGTTTCGCGCGGTGAGTGTAAGATTAGAGACGGTGGCAGAGCGTGACATTAAACTTGAGCATAAAGCGAGCGTGCAATATCGAGTTAGCGACTTGCACAGACCAAACAAGAAGGCATCGGGCGGACTTCCTGGAGTAAACTACTTAAATCTTGACGCGCCTTAGCTCGTTTCGTTCTCCGCTGCGGGCGGCAAATAACTAGACCGTTTCCCAGCACTAACAAAACTTTCCACGGTAAAAGTGTTCTATTTTAAGCACGTTAAGGTCCATAATGGTAGTTTCCTGAGATATCCTGCCGTTTGTGGCATATCAGCGGGATTACTAGCCTATGTACTTGGGGCCTTTCGAAGGAATGACTCTGCATCGTCTAGCTTTTGAGCGTCTCGGTAACTTGACTTTAAAAGGTTCACACTCAATAAAATGGATTGGGAAATTCAGTTTTTTGTTCACTTTGCACAAATAAAAACTGTTTGCCATACTGTATTTATTATATGTCCGCCTATTTAAAAGGATTTTGATACTTATTACAATTTAATATTTTCTCCAGATTTTGTAAGTCACATACGTAATTATAAATACTCTTACGATTTATAGTCGTGTCAATAACACTCGATTACAAGCAGATTGAATAGAATTTCTAGAAATATTATTTCTTGTANCTTTGCACAAATAAAAACTGTTTGCCATACTGTATTTATTATATGTCCGCCTATTTAAAAGGATTTTGATACTTATTACAATTTAATATTTTCTCCAGATTTTGTAAGTCACATACGTAATTATAAATACTCTTACGATTTATAGTCGTGTCAATAACACTCGATTACAAGCAGATTGAATAGAATTTCTAGAAATATTTTTTCTAGTAAACCTTATACAATGCTAGGCACAATATTTAATCGGGGACTTAAGTCGTCCGTGACTACGAAGCGAACGTACTTTTATTATAAAATGGAAAAACTCAATAAACGCGTGATTAGACCAGAAAAGTATTTTTAGCCATGTTATATATTCTTAATAAAGTCGAAAAATATGTTTGTTGACTTTTATAACATTGCGTCGGTTACAATGACCTTTGTGGACTACGCTATCGTCATACATATGTACCTCATTAGCTCATCAATATGAACAATAATTCCTGGTAATCTTCAAACTGTCTTTTAACATGAAAAGATGAGATCAAAGATACAGCAGTTACTTTCGGATTGAAATAAAGGAGCAAGCAACCTGTTGACTTGAAAAGAGAAGGAAAAGATTTTATTAGCCAAAAACGGTAAAACCGACGACAGATGTTCTTTTAGATTAGCTTTAAACCCACAGTAACTTCGGTGGATATTTTGAATTTGTGAATGTTTCTCAGCTCTTAACCTTTTTGTATGTATGTACCTTATCTCTTTGCAGATTTAAAGCTGATGTTTATACAGAGATGATAAGACGTGGAAAGAAGATGTTTGTGAACTCTTTGCTAATAAAATACTGATAGCGTCTGACGTCTATTTAAATAAATAAATAGAAGATCGTTCTAAAATGATATAAAGTCTACGCTTTGTAATCTTGTACTGTCAATACAATAAACTAGAAATTTTCAAATCGCTCTTAGAGATTTTAAAGATAAATAATATTATTATGACACAAAGTCAGAACTTTTCTTTAAAATGTTTTGGTTTTACACCACGGTATTCTTCTTGCATTTCGCTATGAGTATATTATTAGTGACTTATGTACGTGTATTCTCAAGCAATATTTTTTAGATTAAGTATGTGGTTAGGATTGTGTGAGTGGCTGTGTGATTAAATTTTCGGTCCCAATTTTTTGTGTTTGTGTGTGGTTTTTTTTTCTTCTTTTTAATGTCATTATAAATAGACAGGTATTTTGAAAGTGGCAAATAACACTTGGTGTTGGGTCCAAAATGAAAAAAAAATAAAAAATTGACGGGCATGCGGCGCATCTTTTTATTGCTAAGATGTTCACGGCCTCTAGCCACTTAACAACAGGTGGACCGTGAGCTCGTTCACCCTCTATGCAATGAGAAACAGACATCGATTTCCGCAACATTGACTTAATTCCACACATAAGGATGCAGACAATTGTTGTTTAGGTTTGGGTTGTGGGTTAGCTTTGGTGTCGAGTGTGCGCCAGCTTGGAATCACACCTTAAATTTATTGTACATTCTAATGTGAGGATATTGTTGCAGGCTTTTAACTATTCAAGAGCAAGTCAGAAATTTTGCTTTATTAACAAGTAATGAGCAAACAAACATACGTGCAGAAACTTTTATCTTAAATCGTTGGGATGAGAAGGTGTGAATTTACGATATCAGCCGGCTATCCGCTTAATATCCAACCGTGCTTTTTTTTATTAAATAAACAAAAAAAGAAATAATGAAAATGACTCTCTGAAACTGATACGAGGACGTAACAACACACACACAAAGTGGAGTTCGGTAAGCCGAACAGGCTTGGTCGCGCTCACGGACCAATTAACCAGGGCACACAAGCACTTTACCTCAAATTTCACTAATGAAATTTTCCGTACAAGTTGTGAGCGCGGGGCGAGCCTTATCGTATATCTGAGGATTGGTTTTTGTACGTAATTAACGTGTTGGTTTTTCATTCGCGTTTAGGCTCTACGCAAACTCTGTTTCAAGCTTTAATCACGAAAATAGGTAACAGGCTTTAATACATGGGCAACGGGTATATGGCCTACCTTTGGTTGAGCTGTACTGGTCTACTTTGGAACAGCGGATCAGAGTCTGAATTTAGATGGAATGACAGATATCCATTAAAACCAGAGCCTAACATTGTTTCGCGGAACAAGCATGATAAAGGGCAATGGTGAGACCGATACGGACTAAACGTTTGGCGGACTTTTTGAATAATGCGATGGCTATCTTAAGTACCTTGTTACATAATTATTCCTATTCATGTCTAAATTCTGTCCCGCATATTGTTACATACAAAAGCCAAATATCGAATTCGAACACGTAATTATTTACGAAACATTCCGCTTTCCTTTATCGCTGTATCAAATGGTCGGGACTTATTACAATATCACTAAAGGAATCTTTACGAGGGACCATTAACAAGGTGATCGTTGTTATTGCCCCGGCAATACAATAACTAAAATTAAATGAAGCCGCAAACAAATGTAGAGGGCCCGGGAAGCCAGAAACAATTTATGTCGCCATTTCCCACCGGCCAGCTGTATCGATGTCGTTTGCATCTGAAATCTTTCGAGGCGGGACTATATTAGAGAGGGGAATTGGCTTGGATCTTAATTTATCGAAGTTTTTATGGTTTAATTAACGGAATTCACTTAGGCGGGGGTCGGTCGGCGGCGAAGCGCCGACGACGCGACGCTCCGCGGTTTACGCTTTATTTTATACAAATAGATGTCCCTGGGCCGCGCCATAATTAGCGCCAGTGCTCCATTGAAAGTTTTAATTGAAAAGCCTTTGTGCAGTTTTATAGTCCGTGAAGAATTTTAGCAGTGTTTTAAGAGGCTGTTTTCAGAGTTGCTTCACCTCGCCAGCATCGCAGTTTGATTCTGCCTTGTGTATATGTTTATATTAATATTATTTCTACAAATTAGACATAATTGCATACTTTATTCCTACGAACGTTCTTGCCAAATCAGTTAAATTGTGTTTGTTACCCTTTAGCATTCCAGCCACACAATCAATCTAATAATATACATAATAATAATATACATCATAATATAAGTACTGCCTGTTTTAAGTATTTAGTTCAATCCTATTCTATAATAAATATAAAAAAGTATGAATAAAATACGTATAGAATTTTCAACGTAAATATCAGAAAATTGCATGTAACCTATATGTGTACTTACATGTACAATAGAAGCTCAGCTTAATGCAGGGATTATAGAGAAAAAATGTATCTCCTCAATATTAAATAAAACCTATCTAACAGTATCTTACAGCTAAATAACAAATCTAAATCGATATTATCATACCGAAAAAAGTTTTCTCTGCGTATACACAAAACTTTTACACTGAACATTAACACCGCTCTTGAACAAAATTCAATTCACCTTTCCGAAATTATAAACTCCAAAACTTTAAATTTCGTATCCCGCTGCCCCAATTATTATAACATTTATTCTTTATGGGGCAAACAGATCCCTATTTATTAAGGTTCATTATTAGAATTAATTTGTTTGTGTTATGTTGCGGGCGCCGGTGGAGATAGAGCGGGTCAAACCAGGCGTAAAGCGCCTGTTTTGATATTCAAATGAGGGTAAAGGTCTGATTGTGGCCATTGAAATCGCTAGGGTCCAGACTAGGTGTATCGTCTCATACAATTCTACGATTGAAGATCATATGGCTTTCTTAATCTTGAACAAAGCGAAACTAATAATTCCATTATTCATTTTTCTTGCTTATCTGTAAACTAGCGACCCGCCCTCGCTTCGCTTCGGAAACTGTAATTTATTATTGATTTCTCCACTATTTAATGTTATTATACATATAAACCTTCCTCTTTAATCACTCTATCTATTAAAAAAAAACGCATCAAAATCCGTTGCGTAGTTTTAAAGATTTAAGTATACATAGGGATATAAGGACAGAGAAAGCGACTTTGTTTTATACTATGTAGTGACTTAGATGTCGTTTTAGGGAGTTTATATTTCGTGAATCACTAAAGTAAAGCTAATCCAGTTGAGGAGCGCATACGCGTCAGAAGTGCCGCGCGGAAATACGGTCATTGTCGCGCGTCAATTAAAATTCATAATTGCATTACTAGTTAGTGTTCGTTCAGTGACCGAAAATCGACCTTAATCACTGACACCTCAGAACTTGTATTCGTTTTTGTATATTCAAAATTGCGTTTTCGTTAGGTTGTTTCTTGTAAACGTAGGATCTTTTTGTTTTGATGGATGGAACCCTAATGTTCGTCGGCAGGTGTTTTTTTTTAACAGATTGATTTAACAGATTGGAATTTAATTCTATGTTACTTATTGTATGTATCCTATTCATATATGGTGGACCCGTGTTCCAAGAAAACTAAAACTTTTATTCAGCTTAGCAATACGATAGGAATGAATCTTACAAATAAAAATTTACCTAAATTGGTAATACCGGTTAATTGGCGACGAAGTAAGTAAAAATTCTCATACCGTTCATTATTATCGTTTAATTAACAGTCTGTTTTATAACAAAGTTCCCGCGGTAAAGGTTTGCTAATTTTTAATTAAGGTTCGGTGTCGAATCGACTGGGGGTTCGAATTACAAGGATAATTACGAGGTTCGGTGACTTGTTACAAGATCCTTTTCATGGATTTCTTGGCGCAGGTCTTTGAGCAACACTTTGCTGTTTTAAACTGTAGTTCGTTTTGTTTTGAATTCACTTGAATAACGTTCCAGTAATAATAGGTTGGGGAAAAAGTCTTTTCGCATTATAGTATACATGTATGAACTTGTAATGAAATCTCTTTAGCTATTATACTATTTGTATCAGGCTGGTTTTGGTATCATTAAAAGTTTAAATTTTAAAGAAGATAATTCCAAATTCAAATTAGGAAGATGTGTGTTTTTTATTTATTTTTCGTACTGTCAAGATCAGTGAATCGTGAAATTCGATACATTTTAAAATTTTACTACAAAAACGGTAAAAATACAAAGCAAGTCGCGAAAAAAATTTGCTATTTTTATGGACCTAGTGCAGTGTCTGTGAGAGAGTAAATAAACTATTAAAAATATTGTGAATTTTCTTAAAAAATGTGTATGTATTTATATTTATCTATATGTATTTATATTTGTCTGAGTCTTTAAAACTATGTATTAGATTTCTCGTTTACTTTTCGAAACTTTTCAATTTTCATTATTTTAATACAATGTACCTAATTATTTTGTTATTTTCGAACGTTTTCACTGAGAACTTAGAGCGAAAGAAAACAAAAGACCATAACAAGTTAATAAAGGCGAAGAACGATGTTCCGTTTTACGTACACAAATCTCTACTTACACAGGCGAAATCACATTTTCAAACAGACGTCAAGTATTCGACAAGCGGAAGAATGAATGAATGCAAATCTTACGCGGTTTTGCGTCTCGTTTCACGCAGAGTGTGCTTTAGGTTTCACAATTTAAGCAAAAAGGCGTCCTCAATTTTTGTCCTCACATTTTTTCGGAGATAATTTATGAAGTAAAAATACAATTTTCTTTCAAAGTATCGTATTAATAATATATTATATGTACTCAATACATACTGTTAAAACGTCATAATAAGTCTAACAATTATATGAAACCGTTCAAGAGATCGTTAAGTTTTCTAATGAAATAGTTTTCACAAGTGTTACGAGTAACATTTTATTGAAAAACATATAAACGTCACGCGGAGGTGTTCCGTAGCACGTTCCACATCACTACAAGAGCCGGGCTCGACACGTAATCTCAACTCGACAACTTTTTAATAAAAGGAAGATTAGGGAATCGGCTCCTCGCTTACATTTATGGTACATTTGAAGAATGTCATATAAGGCGTGACGCGCTTGGATACATTTCACACGTCGCTTGGCGCTTTCCCTAAATCTGTTGTCATTTTGGTGCGATCCCGTGGAAATAGGGCCAGGGATCCCTCGGATAGTCGCGAGATATTTGTAGCTATTCCATGAGAGGCGACGACGTTCGCGCTAACTTTTCCCTTTAAATATTTCAACGTGTAAAAGTGTATTCGTGTTACCTTGTTACGTAATCCTGAGCCGGGAATCTTTGATTATTTTTATTTATTCACGATCTGACGTTTTTCTTTACTTTTCATGATTTTACGACGAAGTTCGTTAAAGTAGGTCAGAGTATGAAAACGCGCCGGTAAGGTGCTTTACAGAACCAAAGAAGCACCGCAGAGTTTATCGCTCATACGGACTTGTTCGATTAACAGAAAGCTTAACCCTGTACCGCACCATTTGTGTTTTCCCGTCCAGACAAATCGGTAACAATAAAACGTGGTCCTCCTCCACAAAGCCCGCACGCATGGCCTCCTTTTAATTTGCCCAACGTATATATCGGATCGCGCTCCGCCTGGGATCGCTAAAAACACTCCCCGGAAAATCCTGCCTCTCGTCTGAAAGCTCTCTATTTAAAGGCCCTTGTCTGTTTTTAATGCGCCAATTTTTTATAGGCCGTGTAAATTTCGTGTGACGGTTTTGTTTCGCGTACAAATAAAATCGCTTACCCGCAATCGAGAACCGATCGATTACTCATCAAATCTCATCAGATTTCGAGATGATACGGCGGAGAGAGTAGAAAGTAATTAGAGGCGCGCAGCCTCTCAGGCGTACGATGTTTTGTTGATAATTCAATAATCCGGACTCGAGCGGATCTCTTTTCACGATGCCTCTGGGCCCTTGTCCTCCCCTCCGCCGGTTCCGATACCATTCTTACGTNGCAATCGAGAACCGATCGATTACTCATCAAATCTCATCAGATTTCGAGATGATACGGCGGAGAGAGTAGAAAGTAATTAGAGGCGCGCAGCCTCTCAGGCGTACGATGTTTTGTTGATAATTCAATAATCCGGACTCGAGCGGATCTCTTTTCACGATGCCTCTGGGCCCTTGTCCTCCCCTCCGCCGGTTCCGATACCATTCTTACGTAATCTGTTATGCTGTTTTTTTTTTTTTTTCGTTTCCTACACAACATTTAAGAACGATAAAGTATCTCCCGAAACTTATCCCGAATATTGGTGTGATACAAATAAAGTTAAATTGGCAAAGTTGTGGACCGAGAAGAGGGGATACAGGTGACATCCATTACGATTCTTCAAAATATTCTTGTAGAGTATAAATTGGTTTGATCCACTGGCTGGCGGGGCTTACATACTTAAAATGTGTCACAATGACGTCACACTGTTTTGAATACTTTTAATAACGAGATAAGAAGAAAAATAACTCTCAAGGTTGTGAGTTATTTTATTAAGCTTTATATTTAAAAAAAATATATTATTGCCTTTGCAGGCAGTCGTGCACACGGCCCACCTGATGGTAAGTGGTCACTGTCGCTCGTGGACTTCAGCAATGCCAGGGGCAGAGAAAACCCGCTGCCTACCATTAAGTAATCTCCGCAAGCCTCGTTTGAAGAAGGACATGTCATAGCGCTCGGGAAACACCGTGGAGTGGAGATCATTCCAAAGCCGGTACGTGGCAAAAAAGAAACGCAATATCGATGAACGCAGCGGTTCCAGGTAATATGGATGAACTTTGCTCCGATGGCGGAAGGCGCGATGATAAAAAGGAGATGAGGGGATCATCTCGAACAACTCCTCAGAGCACTCCCCGTGGAACATATGGTATAAAGCACAGAGAGAACCGAAGTCCCTCCGTAGAACCAGAGGTTCCAATCGATCCGCGAGAATGGGACTATTGACCATCCGAACAGCCCGTTTCTGTATGCAGTCAAACGGAAGTAGTTGGTATTTAGGAACCCAAATCCAGAATAATATTATTATAGATACCATATCGCATTTTTAAAATTTTAGCTGTTTGTTTCCGGAAAAAAGGCAGTTCAGAAGTATCGAACAAGTCGTTGCGTGTTTTGCTCGTATATAGGGAAATGGAACGATTAATTGAATTAGCACTTTAATGTGCGCTCACAAAAAGACGGGGGCGCGTCGCCCCGCATACATTCACTTCAACACAAAGCATTTTTGAACTTTTCGTTTTTCTTAAAAACTGCTGTTTTTCAAACATTTTACTTACTGTCCACTTATTTATGAAATAGCTTAAGTTTTACAATAACATTGTAACATAGAGATGAGAGAGAAGAATGTTAACTTAATGGTGGTAGGTACCTCTTGTGAGTCCGCACGGGTAGGTACCGCCACCCTGCCTATTTCTGCCGTGCAGCAGTAATGCGTTTAGGTTTGAAGGGTGGGGCAGCCGTTGTAACTATACTGAGACATTAGAACTTATCTCAATATGTGTGGCGTATTTACGTTGTAGATGTCTATGGGCTCCAGTAACCACCTAACACTAGGTGGGCTGTGAGCTCGTTCACCCATCTAAGCAATAAAAAAAAAGATGTGTGGTGTCGTGGGACACCGGATAGGAACGAAGTTCATATTATAAAAATATTAATTTTAAGTTCTATTCGAGGTATAAAGAAAATAAAACTGGAGGTTTCGCAACAACCCACGGTCATTCGGTAACGTGCGAACTTATTGTGGTACACTTCATTCACTGTTGCTTGCATAAGAGCGAGATCGTGGTCAATGAATGATAAAAAAATATGTTATTTTTTGTACGTTGTTACAAAGTTAAGTCGTACAGTGTGTGCATTACTAATAAAAATCTTACGTTACGGACGTTTTTTTCCGGTTAGGGTACCCCTCCGCATCGTCCCATAACGAACTTCGTTCCAAAAACAAGGATTTAAAAAAAAAGGTTTTCAAAAAATAGATTTATAAATTAGCTGTACTGTGATGAAATACAGCGTGACACTACAGAACGTGATGACAGCGTAACAGAAAGCTCTAATTTATTCGTGAACCGTTACTCGGGCTAATCCACTTACTAATATTCTGTTCGCGGGCGCGCCCCTACATTTATCATACCGTCATTGACCACTCCATTCATTAGCACCCGGCTATGTCATCAACCACAATTTGCACCTTATACGTTTCACAATAAACACGAATTGCTTTAACAGCGTCCAAATTAGTGTACAACAATAACAAATTATGTATAAGACAGACCTTTGGATTATCCTTATACATGGACAAAGGATTTACAGATGACGTATCAATTTTCTTTCAAATAAATGAATTGATTTTTTTAAATGGCATAAGAAGAACAGTATATATACTTATCTGTTAAAATCTATATTCTTCCAGGCGTTGTACACAGTAAACTAACGGTACGTTGAATCTTAGTATTTTATTTATTTAATATATTTTGTACACACAGCTGTTAGAAGAAACGCGACAACAAGGACAAAGAGTACAAGGGCACTACTTATTTCATGTTGAAATCTCTTCCAGTAGGCCCGCAAAAGGAAAGAAGAATTAGGAACACGAACCTAGTGCATACAGTAAACATTACATATAATAATATACACATATTACAAGATACAAAACAATATATATACATGGAAGTAATTAAAAAGTAAATTAATTATTATTAGTAACTAAAATTACAATTTTGAGGTTTCGAGGTATTGAAAAAATTACATTAGCAATAAGAGCAATGAGGTGTTTTCGCACATGGAATTTTCTAATAATGACATGAATAGCTTATATAATTTTCATCTCCACAAAAAAAACGATCAAACAAAATTGAAACTAGATTGAAAATGAACCAGTCATATACTACTTTGGAGCTTAGGTTTGGCACATAAGTTCACAACGGCGCAGTACGTCTAACGAGTGGACCCTATTTTCCTGCTCAATCATCCACTCGAGACGTTTCCGTTGTCTGTGACCGCACGATTGCTTTCAACATTCGATTCTCGAGAGGAGATTGTTTTCATATATCTTTTTTTTAAATCTCCTTTAAAACGCAGTCGACTCGATGAGACATTTTTGGGAGTAGAATTAAATAAAGTATTAATTTCTACAGACTACTTGTAAATAAATAAAAAGTATTTAATTTTTTTTGCATGTATAGGCGAACGAAATTGTAGTACCTCATTATTAGTTACTAGAGCCAGACAAACACTAAAGAACATCGCAATGTGGATAATCCGCCTTGAGACATGAGGTTGAAGTGTCATTTACGTTGTATTAACTGACGCACTGAAAACATAATTACTACTGTACCTGTCCATGGGCTCACAATAAGCTTTACCACCAATAAATTCATAATATTGAAAATATCAACAAACAAACTTATAAAGCGTGAAAATTTGATCTTTCACAATTCCCTTATTATTATTATTATTAATACTTTATTTCAGTATTCTTTTTTTTTTAAACCATAACATTTTGTTAGTAAGAATTACTTATAATCTATGTTAGTATCTTAAAAAATCTAACACATAACTAACATTATAATATACATTTTATATCATTAGATTTTTTTTTCTCCTATCAAGTGCCTGCTGCAAAGGCTATTTATTAATCAGCAGTAACTCGATCTTGCTCGATATGACTTTCAAAAGGCACTGTCACGGACTCGACGCAATAACGATGCACTTCTCTTCCGCATTATTGCAAAGAAGTCATCGGTGTGAGATGTCGCAAACATTGTGGATGCACTCTATAAAAGCACGGCAGTGACAACATCATCCTAAACGCATTATTATATTCCCCCCATTCATTAAGAGAAAAACGAGTCACTTGCATCCTTACCTTTAACATTCACGTCACAAATACATTTACATTAACAAACATTAGATCTGGTATTTAGTATTTATTTTCCACGGACGATCTAAAAAAATCGTGAATTTGTATATTATGCCAAAAAAAGAAAATACTGTTATTTGTGTTTTATTCTACCTATTAGAATTTTTGTGTGTTTGATAGTACATAATATTTATTTATTTATTTATGTATAACTTTATATACTAGATAGTACAAAGGCGGACTTAATGCCAATGCCACAGGCAATATCTACTCGAAAAGTCACAATATATCGATTTAAAATTTTCTCAGCTAATAAAATGAATTTATAAGATTTACGATTGCCAGGCGGATGCTGAAAAATAAATAATGAGAAATGCCGCTGCTCCGATTTTCAAGTAAGCTCCGTTGGAGAGATCGTACACAATATAAATACCTACCTATCATTGGAATGAATATTAGATTTCACTATTCAAACAGTGAACGCCATAGAGATGCCTTAAAATCATTTTAAAATTAATTTAAATAAAATAAAAAATTGTAAGGTAACTTTGGGATATAAAAAAAAATGTAATAATTTTTTTTTTTTACGATTAAATTGTTTTTTTTAATTTGTATTTGTATAGTAAGTACATTGTGTTCTGTTGAAATGTAAGACGTTGGGGAATATTGACACATGAATGCCAAAATATTACAGTAAACCGTAACTATAAAAACAAGGAAATGTTAAGAGAAATACATAAATGCCGTACTACATTTTACAGGTGTTTTAATGATAAATATAAACCGTAATTTTTTATGTATCTTTTTAGCTTGCAATGTGTATTGTGTGCCTAAAAAAAATACATAAATTAAAATCAATAAATAAAATCTCAAACAACTTCGAATTTTCATTTTACATAAAATTTTAAAATATTATTTCAGTTTAAAGTTGATTGAAGTCAGCTCCACGTTTCGCTCTGTTCCCTGTCCGGTTGTTTTGGGGCGTCGGGTTTCCCCTATTGATTACCCAAAAAGCGGAAAATAAAATTGTCTTCGTACAAGCCTCGTAACATAATACTGCGGCGGGTAGAATTCATCACAAATACTAAACCATTCCTCCGATAGTTCCCTAGCACTTAAACAAATTAAACCTCACGTTGTTTAGGACTATTTTATTACTTTGCACGTGATTTTCAAGTATTTGTTTGGTTTATTTGCTTATATATATTAATAGCACCGTTTATATTATACCGTACAAATAAAACTGGTGGTAAGGCGTCTTGTGGGTCCGCACGGGTAAGTACCACCCTGCCTATTTCTGCCGTGAAGCAGTAATGCGTTTCGGTTTGAAGGGCAGCCGTAGTACTGTTAAAAGTGAGACCATAGAACTCATGTCTCATCAGAGGTGGCTGCATTTACATCGTAGATGTCTATGGGCTCCGGTAACCACTTAACAGTAGGTGGGCCGTGAGCTCGTCCACCCATCTAAGCAATAAATAAAAAGTCTGGCAGATTAGTTTTTCTTAAAATTCTTTAGCTTTAACATATAGTAATTTCATCTGACCCTATTTATAAAAAACTAGTAGAAGTATGTACATAAACGAAAAAGAAAACATCTAGAACCTTCTTCATCATCATCAGCCTGGAGACATCCACTATTGAACTGGTCTTCAAGGTCCAAAGTTCGCCATAATGATCGGTCATAGACTGTCAATTTCCAGGAGATTTATTTGACATTCTACAGGTTTTTAGACTACCGTATGAGGGTCGTTTTAAATTTTGCGGCCAAAAAAGTAACGATTTCATGAATTTAAACTTTCTCTAAATTTCCATTTTTTTGTATTTAGGCGTGTTCTGAATAAAAAATGCTTCATTACAATCAAGTCAATCACTCATTTATTGATAATATTAAATAATATTCATTTATATTTTTCATTTTACGCATTTGATAACGCCAACACGGATGTCAATTTAAATAGGATTTTCTTTAAAAGCTTAGAAATCGTACTTCTTTTGTTTTTAATAATGTTCTAACATCCAGTTTTTTTTTATTGGTTAGATAGGTGCACGAGCTCACAGCCCACCTGGTGTTAAGTGGTTACCGAAGCCCATAGACATCTACAACGTTAATGCACCACCCACCTTGAGATATAAATTCTAAGGTCTCAAGTATAGTTACAACGGCTGCCCCTCCCTTCAAACCGAAACGTATTACTGCTTCACGGCAGAAATAGGCAGGGTGGTGGTACCTACCCGCGCGGACTCACAAGAGGTCCTACCTTACAACACGATGTTATTCCTTCACCGTGGAAGGCAATCGTGAACATTTGATGAGTACGTATTTCATTAGAAAAATTGGTACCCGCCTGAGATTCGGACATCGGTGTATCGCTCAACACGAATGCACCGGACGTCTTATCCTTTAGGCCACGACGACTTATAAAATGTCCTTCTGGTCTGGTTATATGTTCTGGTCACGACCATTTCCACCTTGCAAACCTTATAAAAGCTTTATGAAACCTAAAAATTCATACGAATCTTCATTGATTTTCAAGAAACCGATAAAATACTTCGCGAAACTCGCAAAATAATTTAAAAAGTTCAATTTGGAAACGAAAATACTGCTCAATAACTTTTGTTTGACAGACTGAAAACTTGTTCAGCGTCGCCCGCAATGTTTATCGAATAAAGCAGTTTAATAAACCGCAGCCAAACTACGCCGCTCCTTATTGTCTATTTATGAAATTTAAATCGACTGCTGCGACTACTCGTATGAGCGTGTAGATAAAGTCAATCCCAGACATCAGAAGCATAAAGTTAGGTCGCTACTTTACGCGAAGTACCTACATAGATTATTTTTTTGTGTTTCTGTGAGGTCTCGTTCTTTAAATTTTATAGCATTTATTCAAAGGAATCTCAATAAAAAATTGCGGCAAATATCCATGGTAAATGAAAAAAAATTACTGTGAAAATTTCAACTTCTAAAATTGAGAGTATGGGTAAATATGTTATATTTGCCTTTATGCATCTGATATTACATAAAACTCATTGTTTATGAAAAATTGGAAAATACTATTTCTTATAGTAGCCTCTTATATCAGAGGACGACAACTATTAAAGAGCTATTTCCATTTAGGACACTGCAGCACACAGAAGGTTGCCTATAACCAATTAGCATAACTTTTTAATTGTAAACTACTTTATATACTTTTTTTTTCAATAATTTTGATAGATTATAGTTCTATGGAAACGATCTATTTTTTAAACTGTCTCATATAACTTTATTCTTTATTAAAAATATTTAAAAACTAATATGCTCTTTCAACTTTATGCCAAATGTGCCAAATTCAATGAAAACGTTGTAATAAGCGTAATACAATTTTGGTATTTTCTTTTAAAATGGCAACACCTATGTTCACACACACACGTAAAACTATGAAGTGCCACCAGCGTAATATTGTCATGTTCATTATATGATGATAATAGAAGCGACATGGCGTATCCTGAGTTGCGGAATTATTTGGTTTTTATTACTTTTTTACGGGCCCCAAGAAGGACCCCGTGTGGGCCCGCTAACAGCATGTTGTGTTACAGCCGAATGTTATGGTTATTTTGTTACAGAATGAAACCACTTATGTAATAAAAATGCTTTATTTTTACTTGATTATTTACTCAAGCGAAAAATATAGTACCTCGGATACATTGCCAGGATAGGCGGAGATAATTTTGGAATACTTGAAAGACAATACGTATAAGGAAGAAGATCGTGTGGGCGCAGTCCAATAGGTTGGTTTGACCAGGTCCTCGCCACCTTCTATTCCGCCATTCTCTCAGAATAGCCAATGGACAGGGCGAGATGGCATAATGTCGTGAGGACTAAACTCTTGGATGGAGGTAGTCACGACCTTGAGATATGAGGAGCACGAATGGCGGAGGAGGATTTCTTTACTAATTTATGATTACTCCTATTTCTAGATCATGTTTTTCAATAGAATATAGTAGCAAATTTATATTGATATGGGACAGATTTATTTAAAGTACAATCCAAAAGCTTAAGAAAAGTACTAAAGTTCCTCAGCTTGCAGCAGCTGTTTTGGATAACATGAGTAGCAAAATTTACCTTTGTGTAACTCTCTTGGAATTGAAAATTGATACTAGTAAGACTTTCATAGCATCAAATAGTAGAATGCATAGTTCTTTGAACATTTTCGTTTTGATTGAACATTTATCTGTAATAAAATCAATCAATTTACATGAAATGCCCCCTGACTATTGGACATATAAATTTTGATAATTATATAAAACAATTTATTTGCGCCGAATGTTATAATAACAAACACACATGCATAAAAACTAAAAACCTTAATACATTAGTATATATTTTTTAGCATTCATCATGGTTCACGACCTTTCCGCTTTTTCTTTTCTCAACAAGAATATTTCACCATCGACATTAAAAACCAACCAAATATAATCAAATAAGAACTCGGATTAAATCCGTAACGTTGTATCTGGTTGTTTTAGCGCGAAGACGCGTGAAAATAAAAATAATAGGATCCGTATCGGAGGCAATGAGCGGAACGCGGCGCGAGTGTTTGCATTTGATAAGGCGATACTAACCCCGACCGTGGAAGGGTTCCGAAGCGTTCTGGAATGTTCCTCTTGTTTTAAGACGCTTTTATAAATGTGATATTTGAGACGTTTACGATCATTTTTACGCCAGGAGTCGTTTACTTTGTTGTTTAGATTCGACGTCAAGAAGTCTTTTCGTTTTTTGGCTTTTGATTCTCAGCAATTTTTGCCAAAAATTGTATAGTGTTGTTGAAATATTTTCAAAAATCATTTTTTCGTCATTATCCTTTGAGATTTTGAAAACAACATTTTAAATTTATCCGTAAGTATACTTTAAAGCGACAAACAAGTTCAAAAACAAAAATGTATTTTTGTTACTTTCCGCGCTGCAGTCCAAACACTATTCGCATTTATAATTTAGAAAACTGTGACCGGTCAAAAGACAGCGTTTTCCACAACAAGACTAAAACCAAAACACAATTTAAAAGAGAATTCTTAAAGAGCAAAGACGTTGTGAAAAAGAAAAAAGATAATTCGGCCAGTCCGTCCGCCGCCCGGGGCCAACGTTTGTCTTTGCTATTGCGAACTTTTATGAATTATTTTCAGCTGTTTTTTATCACCGGTAAAATCAGTTGGAAGCCAGGGGCGAGTCTATATACACTGCGGTGTTTGCAATTTTCAGAAGTGCCCCTAAAAATTCTTAAAAAGTTCAGCGTTACTCTTTGCGTAAAAATTTTGACGAAAAAACAACAAAAAAATATTGAGAAAATAAATGTTTTCAGTGAAGTTTTTTTAATTTAAATAACAACCAAAATGTTAATTATTTGATATGTCCATTACTAATAAGCTAAACAATATATCGAGTGAATAAACCAATTATTTTAATACAAATTTTCTTCAAATCTTCAAGACTTCTCAAAAGTGAAGCCTGTTTATTTTTAAATAATAGTATACTATCAAAAAAGGCAAAAATATTATACACCTGTACGTACTTGCTACATTAATGTCTGAGTTAAGCCGTAAATGTTACACACGTGCAAATAGCTCCTTGTCGGTCTGTATCAAGAAATGTTGATACAATATATCATACGTTAGTTGTTTGTGAGTTGATATGAGCTTGATATATGTATGTCATAATAATTTGCAAATAGAGTTCAATTATAGAAGATAATTGTAACACCGAAGTTCGTAGTGAATCAATGATGACATAATTATTCTGATAGCATGCAATTATGGTATTACATGGTCTGTAATCTGATATATCATTTCTACAACGACGCCATATTAATCATGACATGTAATTTTGAAATTGTACGCTATTATTGTAGGGCCGGAGATTATTCACTAAGCCTGCCCAAAGTTTCAAAGTAATTTCAGAATAGACCTCTGGCGCATAAATATTATTTGTTTACCTGTGACCTTGACTATCCATTCTTCTTCTTCTTCTTCTTCTTCCAGTGCCTCTTCAATCCTGAAGGTTGGCCGTTAGCTTCCTGTATTCATCTCTATCAGCAACCAGCCGGAACAGCTGTTCTACGGAGGCAATACCGGTCCACTCCCGGATATTCCGGAGCCATGACTTCTTTCTTCGCCCAGCACGTCTCTTTCCGTCCACTTTGCCCATCATTATCAACTGCAACAGCATGTATCTATCGTTCCTGAACACGTGGCCGAGAAATTATCCATTGACATAGTTTAAATAACAGAATCTTAAGTAGGTATATACGTAAGCATATGCTGTCTCTTTAAAAGAACAACGGTGTTGGTGTCCAAGGGGAAGTTTGTAGAGATCCAAAAGAGTATGTTGTCTGAGCACCTTTATTAAGTTAGTTAAGTACAAATGGTAGTGTGTTATCGAGTACGTGTTGCTAAGTGCACTGCTATACAAGAATATAATAAAATAATTTGACACCACCACAATGACGACGCACTGCACGTCAACGTAATGAGTAAGGTATGTAAAAACCGTAAAAACGGGAATTCTATAAAGACAAAACATTAGCTTGTTCAGTTTTTAAAATTTCACGCGTAACGAGTATCTGGCCGTCCGTAAGTCCCTCTGTGCTGGTACGAAGGCCGCATAAACACGAGAAAGCGCGGACCCTGATGAAAAAAAAGAAAAATCAGTCTCAAATCCAACAAACGTAAAAGAGATTACCTTCGCTCCAACTGCTCTGAACTTGTACAAACAAAAACGCTCAATTCGTCCGCTTCAAAACAAAAAGGAAATAGCCACACGGCGAGCCAAAGACGAAACGGGAATATTAAAAACAGTTTTAAAACAGAGACGAGAGCGCATCTTTTATTGTGACAAATAAGGCGAGGGCTTTCGCGGACTCGCGTTCGATTAATTGTCTCGGAATTCCAATTAACACCCGGCAACAGCCGAAAACATTGTATTACGGTAATCCCGTTAAGGAGTTTTATCTGAATTCGCTGATTAAATTTCGTGAGGATTATTAATTGAGAGTTAGTTTTCACTGGTGGTAGGACCTCTTGTGTGTCCGCACGGGTAGGTACCACCCTGCCTATTTCTGCCGTGAAGCAGTAATGCGTTTCGGTTTGAAAGGTGGGGCAGCCGTTGTAACTATACTGAGACCTGAGAACTTATCTCAAGGTGGGTGGCGCATTTAAGTTATAGATGTCTATGGGCTCCAGTAACCACTTAACCCAGCTCGTCCACACATATAAGAAATAAAAAATAAAAAAAGTTAAAGACGATAAATATTTAATATGGGGATTACACAGTGGAATTGTTTCATTGTCGCGTCCTAATATCGTCATCACGTTTTCACCATTGCACCGTCTGTAAATGAAATTGAAACTACTTTGCTAATTAATTAGTAAATTTCCAGAGATTATTTTTGTTACGTACTATCCTTAAGCTGGAGAATGAATTCCCTTCCGTGATATTTTCTGACATTGAAACCGCTTACTTGGCGGTAAGGAGTATTACTAATGTCCATGAGCACGGTTACTATATACCATCGAGTGGACTATTTGCTAATCTGCCCAAAAATACTGCATTCATTTTTACTCTCAAAGTCACTCCAAACATCATCGCAAGAGACTAAGGCCGCAGCAACTTTTCCTATACTACACATTTTTTTCTATTACATTCGTTATTATATTATTACTAGCCGTATCTGGACTTCCACAAATAATTCAAGACCAAAATTAGCCAAATCGGTCCAGCCGTTCTTGAGTTTTAGCGAGACTAACGAACAGCAATTCATTTTTATATATAGAGATAAAAGATAGATTATGCCATTCTTTTATTCTCAAATACAATTGTTGATAAATTTGAACTACTAAAGATGGTCGTGGTATGCAAATTTAAGTTTATAAGAATATTGCGGGAGCCATGAAAATTTTCACTGTGAGGGACAATCTGTTACATTGTAACGCAATATTGTCTCATTTCCATATCTAACATGATAAGCGTTCGCGTAACGCAGTGCTGAACGGGCTCCGCGTATTTTTGTGTTAAGCCCCCTTCCGCTGATTACACACAAATTGATATAAATTGAATTTTAAACCTAGCCGTCTTGCCCGATTCTAAACGTACAGGGCCGTAGGCGCATATTTCCGAGGTTTATATTGTTTATTATTAAAAAAAATTGTTAATATACACAATTGTTTTAGAAGAAGGGTTTTGTAGATTAAAACACATTTTAAATACTTTTACTTTAGCAAACCATGCCATATTTCAATATTTTTTTTTAAATATTTTAAATAGTTTAATGGAAAATATGTAATTTATAATGGTGCTTTCATTTCTCAAGGCCAACGTCGACACTCGTTTTGTATTGACCACGACTTCTGGCATAACGCATTTTTATCTATTAGAAATAATAAGACCATATCTTTCATCTTTCTATTGAATGTACAGTTGATAAATGAGACGAGATTAACTCGCGCCTAAAACGTATTTGTTCGGAGTCACTCTCACGGCATGACAGCCTTGCCTGTGGACTTCGAAGGAAGCCACCGGTAACATATTGGTTTAATTATGCGGTTTATTTTTAAATTTACGGGTTCAGTCCGTTCGTGACCTCGGTTAGTCTTACTTGACGAACGTAGAGCCTTTAGCAGTAATGGACAAGGATTTTTGGCGTAATGTTCGTATTCTTTAATGTCAGTAGGTATCTCTTGTACACCTTTGTAAATGGCCGTACCACCATAAACAGTTCTTTAAAACTTACAGTATGATTCTGGTCTGTGGGTCGTTTGATATCAGACAAAAAAGGAATAGATTTTGATTGAACTATTTTCAGTCTAAATAGTTGTTTAGACACGGTTGATGCTTCTTTCATTTTCATTCTCAAGGTCGGTATTGCCACAAGGCTTTTCGCTATCTGCTTCCAATATATTCTCACGTAGTTCGGTCACATCGCTCGTAGAGGCCCCGATAACTTAGAGAAGCTGATGGTAGGTGGTCAGGTTGACGGGAGAAGATCACGCGGACGTTATTTATATTATTTAATTTATTTATCGTTATTTATAGAATTTCATGTAAACCGCCCTGTTTTAGATAGGTCAGTACGTCCCTGTATACGCTATACAAGACGCCGGCACCGCAGGTTGCAGAAGGGTTATTTGTAACTCAGGGCTATTTGTGAGGGGTGACAGATCTGTTATATTTTTGTAGTTTTTAAAACTTAGTAAACTAATGAATTAAAATAGTTCGAACAGATCGCAGTTAATATTCGTAAACATTTTGTATTTTCGAACTAAACAACAATGAAACAACACCAAAGGCTCGGTCTTATCTTTGATTTACCTAAAAAATAAGAATTAGAAGGCATTATTTCAATAAAGTATATCCAATGTAATTGTTTAGAATCGTAGGCAAGAAATAAAACTCTTGGATATTGGCTCAAGTAAACATTATGTAATTCTATATTTAAAACAAATAGTTGTAAATCCTTTTCAAATTTTATATAATTCTCATTGGTAATTATATATTTAATCATTATTTTTTTAATTCTACGAATACAAAGAACAAGATATAATTTCAAATAACGCATTATGGAAGTAAGTAACTTTTTTCTTTTCTTTTATTTATCTACTTGTAATAGTGTGAAAGGCAATAAATGATTTTATTATTTTTTACATTATTTATTATTAACTGAGGTATTTTACACGGACGTTACGGATTGGATACAAAAGGATACAAATATTAACTTTCTACTTATTGCTGATATTACGCAGTTTGTTCCATTTAATCGAACTATTTACTATACAGAAACGGAGAACGTACTATTGCCTAAATTTCGGACACCCTTCGATGATAGCCTCCTCAAATAACTTTACTAGTTTTAATAACTTTTAAGACAAACTAGCCAAAAAACGTTGATTGCAGAAAGTTTGAATGAAGATTTGAGACTTTAAATCTATTAAAATTCAGGTGAATTAAATGCAAAATGAAAATCCGTGCCAACCTTGTTACAGTTAAGGGTTGTTGTAATGGGAGCGATGATTTCATGGCTTTAAGCGAACGTTTCATAACAACAAAGTACCATCTACCCTCGTCACGCCGAGCTAACTTTATTTCACTCATAGCCTTATACAAATTTATTACAATTTAGCTCATTATACTTAATAGTCTCGAATGTTAAGTTTATTTTAAAGCTCCTATTTTCATAAAATAAAAACGTTAAATTATTTATGAGTCATCACGTGGCCTAATCAAAAATTTGTCGAAAGATAAATCGTAAAATGTATCGGTAATCTTTAAGTTCTCAGCCTAGTTTTCTTATGGTATCCTACGAGCAAAGTAAATCAGTCTAAAGCTCACAAAAAACTTGGTTGCAATCCGTGTAAATTACAAACTAGTGGCTAAGTTTGAGCTCCAAGTCGGACCGGGATTCCATTGCATTATTGCGGGGAGCCAGCCTTTATTGCTCAATTTGACTTTATTTAACGCAATTCACAGGCGGGAGGCGGCGAACCACCCCGTGTCGCTGACGGCGAACAGATGAGGTCCCACTTCAATCCACTTAGCACTCGTCGAGGCACGAGGTGGCCGCTATCTACTGCGTTCTGCAGTTAATTCGAGATTCCACGGACAGTCCGGGCTGGAATTTGTACAAAAATCTACAAATTCTTCTAATAGAAAAATAGAAAAATCATTGGTGTAAACTTTTAACAACAAACAAGCTGAGAAGTGAAAAACTGTATCGCAATATAAAAGTGCCTACATATTTAACTCGCGTGAAACAAATTTTAATGACGAATCAAATTTAATTTAGTCGGCTGCAAATTCCAAGTTACACCCTTATGTTTATTTAACTGAATATTTAAATGAACTTGTATTTTAAAGTAATTCTTTCTTAAGCATCATGTTTATAATCCGACTAAGATACAGTATCGAGTCAATTCTAATCTGGAGGTTTATCGGGGTGTAGGGACAAGCGAGGGGGCGTTGGGGTGTCATTTTCACGCTGGCATATTGCCCGCCACTGAGCCATAATTGAATAATAAAATTGTTGCGAATTTCGGCACGGATTCCTTTGATTCGTCGCATTTGGTAAAAGGAACGGTCGTATTTACGTAATATGAAAAATTCTTGAATCCGGATCGACAGCAAACACTAAAAGATCAAAAAACTTGCAAATTCTTCCACTTTCCTGTTGATCTAGAATATTTTTATAAAACATATATCTAAAAAATGTCAAGTATTAAATATAAGTCAATGTGGTTTTTTCCTTGCTAAGAATTTATCGATATTGAAGACGATCTGTATGCATCGTCTCCGCAAGTACTTCGGACACGTGGCCCGACAAAATCCTGAGAACTTGGAAAAAATAATAGTTGTAGGTCACGTGGAAGGAAAGAGAAGTCAAGGAAGATTGCCAACCAGGTGGACGGACATTGTCAAGGAGGCCACAAACACCAGCGTCCCGGGCGCCATTAAGCAGGCCGAATGCAGGCAACATTGGAGGAAGCTGGTGCAAAAACTGGACCAAGGTGGTCACGACCCTCAGTAATGAGGAAACGACAAAGAAGAAGAAGAATTTATTAAATTTATGATATGAAAGCCACTATCAGTCCGCGAATGGAAAACCATATACGACCACCCTTCATCGGTCCCTTAATTTAACGCTCTGTACGAATACTAAAGACAAATTTCCATTAACCGTGCTCTGTTTACAGCGAAATTCGTTTTTTATCCAAACGAGATTTATTTTCGAAAAAATATAACGTTCCGCTTGCGCACGGAGGCCGAGATAGCACGGCGGAGGGGTTGCTAAAATTAAAACGATAGCTCAGCATTCGAGTCACGCCAAACATTATGTTCGCCCCATAATAAACCGCGCCCTTAAGAGCTTCATTCAGAATTAAAATTTGCCGGCTGATCTCGCCCAAGTGACGTTTACTGATGGATTACCAACTCGGATATTTTCTTGTTTAATTTCAACGGCTTCGTGAAATTCCCTTATAGGTGTCAGCAGCTTGATGTTTAGTCTTTTATTGTTCAAGTTTTGACGTGTACGAAGTTAATATTGTTTACGTTTAAGCATCGAAATTTTATTGCAGACACGTGAGAATTAATGTCTAATTAATGTCAAAGAGCGTTTGATTTTGAGAGTAATATTCTAATTTTAAACAATCCATCTTTAATTATAAATTTGATTAACCATGTTCCAGGATAATTTTTTGGGTTTTCGCAAATCGATGAATAACACCTTAATTATCCGTGATAACCAAGGAAACCTTAAGTTATTCGAAATCTATTTAAAAATATATAATGACAATCTAAAACAGAAGATTAAATTGTAATAATTATACGTTGAAGACATTTTATAAATTTTATCCAGAATTCGAAGATTCTTTATAAATGACTCTTATTATTTAACTCGTAAGCTGAAATCCGTTTAATAATTTTTTTAGATATGAACCATACTGTAAATTGGAAATAGTCATGCATTGAGCCAGCTTAAATTACACGTTGTAGGTGAATACGAAATAGATACCGTGGCCCGATTAAAATTGCAGTCCAGATATGTAAGAAATGCTATTGTCGTTAACCTATATTACTAATATTTACTATATTTAAAATAAAACCTATATTAAAATTTGACTATTTCGTATTTATAGTCAAGTAGGTCTCTCCATAGATCACAGATTTTCCTACACTTGGTTCAATGTCCGGTTCATATAATACATAAGTTTAGTCGAAACGTTTGTAATTAGTCAAATCTTACACGCCATCACGTATTGGAATGGATTTTTTCTTAGTGCCGATGAGAAGTCGTGCTCTAAAGAACCCAAACCGACTCAAGCCCACCTAAACACGATTACTTCGGGGCAGAAGCGTGCACGGTAGTAATTAACCATCCAAACATTAGTGCTGAAGCTTAAGTTTAAGTAATAATCGCTAACGTCTTTCCCACTGGGAACATGATTCAAATTCACTAAATAATACAACGTTTTTTCAGAAACATATCATAATATTATTAACGAATGCATCAGAAAAACAACTTGATGCGTAACAAATATAACTTCCCGAAATCCCGACTTTATTGATCTTAATGAATTCCTGATAGAATCAATCTTCACGTAATGAGATAATCAAACAATGATCGTCTATAATATTGCGATATCGCCGGTCGTGTTGGCACAAGAAATTTGTCGGACCAATATGGAGAGGGCACCCTCCGAGGGAATCGCCAATTTTAGGGGAAATCGACGAAGATAATTATGTTTGAAGTTAGTTATTGAGTAGAGTCAACATACGACAGATTACCCGGACGACACACGAGCTATGCTTATTATATTAAAATTGACAGGATCAAACTCGAGCTAAATCTAGATTTATAGATAGGGTTATGTAAATGAAATTTGGAAACGGACTTTGTAATATTTAAAAAGCCTTTGACCCGCCTGATGGTGAGTGATTATTGTCGCTCATGAACATTAGCAAACTTATGGGCGCAGCCAATGTGCTGCCTACGTCTAATCATATGTTTTGATTCAAAACGTGTGTTATCTAGTCAGGTTTTACCTGCATTTTATTTATTTTCGCAAAATATATGAAAAAGCCGCGTATGATAAAGACTGGTGCATCAGTTATTGGCGTGTGTTTCTGACTTAATGCCAAAACAAAGCTTTAGATTTATTCGAAAAAAAGTCTGCCTGAGTCAAATGTAGCAACAAATAAGCAAATATTCATTTAATATCAAAAGAAATAATTACACAATATTTTACACAAACAATAATTAATAGGTGGTAGGACCTCTTATGAGTCCGCGCGGGTCAGTACCACCACCCTGCCTATTTCTACCGTGAAGCAGTAATGCGTTTCGGTTTGAAGGGTGGGGTAGCCGTTGTAACTATACTTGAGACCTTATATCTCATGATGGGTGGCGCATTTATGTTGTGAATGTCTATGGGCTCCAGTAACCACTTAACACCAGATGGGCTGTGAGCTCGTCCACCCATCGAAGCAATAAGAAAAAAATAAAAAAAAGGTAGTAGTATTAATTTTATGTTCGACATTTTCTCATTTGTTTTAAAAAGATCTTGTGAAGGTGGGAATAAATTACCTTTATTTATAATTTACAAATTATTTTTTATTGGCAGCACTCGTCGATCGTAAAAAAAAAGCGGTTGACAGAAGAGGAGAAAAGGCGCTGGTCATTTTTTTCTATGCCTATTTGTATGTAAATAGATATATTTTAAAATCATTAAACACACATAAGATACAGCATACATAGAATAACATAAAAAAATGCACTTTTAATATTATTCGCTTTTATTATTAGCTTGTATAATTCGAATATTATGCGTTTAAAATAAACAAAAATTCTCTCTCTGATTACACTAGTCTTATGAACCCAGACGCTCTATGAGTTCATTAATTAATAAACGAAACATACGAATTACGGAATTGGGCTGTATACTGGCTCTCGGGGACCGCCTTAATCACGTACCGGGTTTGCTAACACATAAATAATTTTCACGCGATATTACTAAAAGCGCGTAAGCCGATAGACTGCTCAGTTTAATTTCGTAGGTAGGTTCGTAGTTTCGTTGATAGGTAATTTGTGTGAAGCTCCCCCGGGTGTATTTCTTGGGGAATCAACACTAGTGTAATTACGGAATTCATTTAAAGTTGTAGTCATTTTGGTGTATCCCGTACATGTTGGCTCTTTGATGTGAGTTCGCGTCTGGTTTGGCTTCTCGCCCCGCCGGCTTCAGTTCCGACACATGTCGCAGCTTATGTACATATATTACATCAACTTTATTTCACAAACGATTTACTTGTAAGTATAACAGGTGTTACAGATTATAAACTCATTAAAATAGCACTGCAGTTTTGTTGCACAGATTATATTACACATATATTATCTGTGGCTAGGTGCAAAAGAAATGTCAGGTAGCTTGTCTGTATCACAGTTTGTACTGTGTAGCAAAATTAATGGTCTCATTATTGTACATACAGTATTGGTACACAGTTGAGTTCGGGTCAGCGTTCCCAGTGTGCACCAACTCGTCCGGCAGGGTTATCTCTCGCTTCATTAGCATTTTAATTACCTGCCCGCCAGACGCAGCCTGGCAGCCCTTTGCGCGTTCACTTTTGTATGACAGTTACGTATATTTTTCTTTATGTATTTTTATATTTGGAGACACGAATTTGGTATATTTGTCAACTAGACTTTATTAATTGTGTATGAGTTTGATAAGTGAAACTTGAATCGTAAAATACTAAAATGATATTATGAAATTGTTTTTATTTTTATTACTTAGATGGGTGGAGGAGCTCACAGCCCACATGGTGTGAAGTGGTTACTGGAGCTCATAGACATTTACCACGTAAATACGCCACCCACCTTGACACCTATTTATTGTATGTGACATCGAGTACTTTACATTAAGGTTTTTCGGTAGAAGTCCAGTATTTTCATTTAAGAATAATGGTAATGAAAGGTTATCGGATTACTGGATCTTGTTTCGCGTGTTTATTACCGACACCCATAACACAAGGGAAATTCTAGTTAGGGCCGTTGTATGGAACTTAGAACTATTTTATTAGAATAATTTCCCTGTTATTATATATCGTAGACGGGTGAATGAACTTGCGACCCACCTGGTTTTAAGTGGTTACCGTAATTCATAAAAAGTACAATGTGAACACGGCCACTGACCTTGACACATATAATCTAAATCTGATAAAATAGTCATCTCACCTTTCAAACCAAAACGCATGACTGACGCTATGGACACTGAAATTTATCAAAAAAACTATTTGACACGAAATTAGAATAGTATTAGGTAATGTTCTGGTTCTATGAACGAACCTGAGCTCTTTGTTCAGAGACGAGATTGTCAGTTCGATTATCCTCAACTCTTGTAAAAAGGCATATAAAAATTAGTCTGCAATGTCTCAGACTGGTTAAGCGCTCCACGGGGAGGCAGAACTACGCTCAACTAAATTAAAATGTCTGAAATAAAACCTTCTTAGCGCCTCAGGAAAAATGATCGGCTCTTATACTGTGCTTGAGAGCGTATCCCGTTACAGACGTAATACTAATTAATTTTTATTCTGTAATAAGCTACTACATTCAATTCGTTTTTTTTTATATATGCACTGGAACGACCTATACTTGCTCTTAATTGAATTCAAGAAAATCCCTTTCAAATAACCTAATAAAAACATTTGTCCGTGTCGATGTGGTAAATCGGAAAATTACATTCGGTTAAAACAGTTCGAAAATTAGGTTTTTCATCAGAAAGGTTCGAGTACGACAAAGCCACGTTATAAACATGGGATTGTCCCGCCGAGAACAACGTTTACGGTTGCTTTATTATTTTTAAGTCCTCCCGGGTGTTCCCTCGTTCCAAACTTTCACCTTTCCCCCAGACATTCGCTGAAAGTTAATTTCTTTTGGTGTATTTTAAAATTAATTTTGCTTTCGTGGCGACCCGCACGCCTCAGGACGAATAAAACTGTGAGCACCAAACGGCAAAAGCTTTCAGTCGTAACTTTTCGACAGCCGAACGGGGAAAATTGTAAACTATTTAAAAACAATTCGCTTGTGTAGTTTGCTGCACCTGTAGCGTTCGTTTTAATGACATTTCAGTTTTTATGGAATTCTATATGTTATCTAGTTTTATGTACAAGCATGTTCGAGGTTGTCGCAGTATTTCAACCGAACGAATAAATCGATAAATGCTCAGGCATTAATCGATGCGATATTACGATATCGATACAATAAAATGGAAACTGTTCGCAAATAGATACCTTTATTTCGATTTACACAATGTATTTATTATTAGAACAGGGTTTTACATATTGAAAACAGACTTTAAATTTGTTTCATTATAATTAAGTTCATAAGAATACCAATTTGTTTTTATTTTGATTATTGTTATTAGCGAATTTTTATACATAGATTATATTACCGGCTCCGTTTTAGCCTTAAGTACATTCCTCCCCTGCGACATTACCAGGCACGTGACCATACTTTTCGTTGATTCAATCATTATATAACAGAAAACAAATCAAAATATATTACGACATACAATTTTTTTTTAGCTACAATGGAAATTGTTCCCAAATTAGCTAATCTTGTCTGGTGTGGTGTCTGCTCTGAGTTGGTGCTCCCTAGTTGCTATCAGATTACCAATCAATAATCAATCACGATTGATTTCAAACGGAAAAAACACTGCAAGATGACTTGGTATAAGTGCGCTATATTGAAATAGACTATAGACTCCCTTTGTAATAATGTGTAATAAAAAATATTGTCAATATAAAATCTGTTATAGTGTCCCATTCCATAGAATTCTAAAGCATTCGGGGTTTCCAATTTGTCAAAGAGGGTTCATAATACTACTGTGAAATTTGAAGAATCTATAGCTTAGGAATCATGAAGGAATAATATTGTGCTTCGCCCGCTACTGTACTTTGCAGCTGAAAATATAGAAGCCACTGGCAATGTGTTGTTAAGCGCTACGGTACCCACTGTGTTGAGTGTATTATGCAAATGTATAAAATGTATAAATTTCACAATATTCAGTAGCTACATATACGGGCACTGAACTACTTTATACATTAAGATGTTTAAAGTGGATTTTTTTTAGATTCAAAGGGAAATAAAAGTTGTGATCATACATGTGTAGTTCGAGTTAAAATTGTATGTAAATTATTTGTATCATTAATTGAACCGGATCATGAATTTTGCCTTAAAAATAAACACGGAAGGAACCCCTCCGGGGAAACACAGTTGTATTCGAAACACATAAGTTACGCTTCGAAGTAGGAAATATCTTCCCCAATGAAATTCTTTCAACAGGTGTCCAGCAGACGTTTTACGTTCTCCTTAATTGGCGCTTAGATTTACGAGACTCGAACTTTTTGCTCAGGCTGTCTGCATTTAGACAATTTCCCTTTCAACACTAGATGGTTAATCTTCATTTTTATCTGTTGGTTTTGGTTCGAAACCAAAAAATTCTACGAAAACTTTATCTGATTTCTCTAGACTGTCCTTTAATTTACTGTAGAGTGAGTATATTCTTTCGAAGAGAAAAAATGTAGCCACACAATGAAAGAATCAAGATTATCAATTTACTTTTGAGCTAGTTATATAAATATAAAATATCTTTCTTTTATTCCGAAATATCCAACAGCCAGATATTATAAATGTGTTAACATATTTTAACTATGTTTGGTATCGTTCTATACATAATTCTATGCCTTCGTTTATTGCTGGTTTAATATATTTTTTTAAATATCAATTGTAAGTTGTGTATCATAGCCGTTTGTGCAGGTTTCATCGCTAGAGGAGGGGCGGCGCCGACAAAAGGCGCTTGCGACTTCAAAGCCTGTTAGGAGGATCAAAGAACCGGTTCATAGATAATACAGGTCGGATCAAACCTTTATCGGGTGAATATCGTTTCATATCTGATTGTCGGTTTTAGACTACCACAATCAAGTTTGTAACTGAGGAGATGAGTCAAAATAAAAGACGCTCACATAACTTACACACACACATACACAAAAGATACCCGTCATTTTAACCCGTGTTAAATTATTGGAACGAAATTTCCCTTTGAAGCAAGAGTTGGTTCATTATCAATTATTTCAACACACATACCACAGACAGCACTGATCTAAATGAAAAGTACAGGTAGAAATATATATCAAAGAGCGTAAATCTCTGAAACAGTGCATCCAGCGTTTAATCTCAACAATCAACGGTGTGTCTGTTTCGTTTCAGAGCTAAATCCGGCCGGTGCAACGTGTCCAAGTGTGTCCGGGTGCCCGGATTACCCGGCTATGACCGGATGTGCGTTCGTGCCGTCGCACTCGCCCCAGCGATTAGGCCCACTGCCCTTCTTGTTGGGATATTCGTTTGGGGTCATGCCCGGATATTTCGAAATAGATAAGTATAAATAAACGTAGTTTGTCTATTTATTTCCGTTCCTTTTAGATGGTTTTGAATGACGTACGTTATTGTTGAATAGGACACTGACTCTTGATATGCTATTTAATTCTTATAATACTGTCTACCTAATTGAGTTTTCTTTTTTATAATAATATATCGACGCCGCTACTGTGAATATTTGTTTTCAAATTCAATGTTAGTTGTATTTGCATGTCATTTTTAAATGTTGATTAAAACGCCAACGGAATGTGAATGAGTTTAATGCAATAATAGCTTTTTACTGAATTAAAATTATAAAGTAAAATTTTGGAAATTATACAATTAAATTTTGAGTTTTAAATTTTAAAAACATAAAAATACAGTATATTGACCATTGGTTTGTTAGCATATTCTATTTTTATGTTTTTATCGACCTAACCTCAAAAACTAACAAGGTATGTTACAAACATTAGCATTCGCGTATAATTGTATTTTTTTCTGACATTTCATGCACATTCCACGCGATGTAAACTGCTTTTTAATATTAATGAAAAGGCGTAATTTGCATATTGAAACGTGTGTGTTTCGGTTTGGAGTTATTTATTTTATTTGTATGCAATGGCCACTGTAAGATTTTGTTTTTTTGATGTTGTTTAGTTTCTAGTTGTAGTTATAAATATTATGATATATATATATGTATGAAAATACAAGCCGAATATTAACAAAAGGAAGAAAATGTGTTAATTTATCATTGAAATCACTAATGAAGTTATTGTGATTAAAAGGATCAGACATGGTCATATCAGGCCATCGTGTTGAAATCCCACAGGCAACAACCAAATTTTCTAAGGAAATGGGTACCGTTTCCACGATGAAGGATTTTACTGGTGGTAGTACGGCTTGTGAGTCCGCACGGGTAGGTACCACCACCTTACCTATTTCTGCCGTGAAGCAATAATGCGTTTCAGTTCGAAGGGCGGGGCAGCCATTGTACTGTTAAATGTGAGATTTACAACTCATGTCTCAAGGTGGGTAGCGGCATTTACATTGTAAATGTCTATAGGCTTAGGTAACCACTTAATATCAGGCGGACCGTGAGCGTTCACCCACTCAAGCAAAAACAAAAAACAAAATCACCATTTCTGCCGCAAACCAGTGATTAATGCCGGTTTACAGCTTTAGTGGAATACAATAAAACCTTCGATCCTATATGTCAACGTGGGTGATGGTATTCACGTTGTGATTATAAGCTCTGGTAGCCACTAAAATCAAAATAAGGTTATAGGACTACTTTTTTTTATTGCTTAGATTGGTGGACGAGCTCACAGTCCACCCGGTGTTAAGTGCTTACTGGAGCCCATAGACATCTACAACATCTACTCTATCTCTCTATCTACTCAGACACAGCCCACTGAGTTTCTCGCCGGATCTTCTCAGTGGGTCGCGTTTCCGATCCGGTGGTAATGCTGCGAAGCACGGCTCTTGCTAGGGTTCGTGTTAGCAACGTCGTCAGGTTTGAGCCCCGTGAGCTCACCTACTAGTTAAGATTAGGCTGATATAGCCTCTCAAGGCTATCAGCTTAGGTAGGAAAAAAAAATCTAAGGTCTCAGTATAGTTACAACGACTGCCCCACCCTTCAAACAGAAACGCATTATTTCTGCTTCACGGCAGAAGTAGGCAGGGCGGTGGTCCCTACCCGTGCGGACTCACAAGAGGTCCTACCACCAGTAATTACGCAAATTATAATTTTGCGGGTTTAATTTTTATTACACGATGTGCCTGCTGCAAAGGCTATTAATCAGCAGTCCCTCGATCTTTGCGTTTTTTGAGTACGTATTTCGTTAGAAAAATTGGTACCCGACTGGGATTCGAACACCGTTGCATCGTTCAGACGTTTTATCCTTTAGGCCACGACGACATATTTAATTCTGACTGCAATTTAGCTTTACATTCTCTAACTGCAAGTTCAGTGTTGTCTTTAACATTCTTCTTTTAATTGTAATATTCGGTAAGTATTATGTATAGCCTTTACTTATAATAATAGTTTTAGACAATTAACAGAACAATTCTTTTTCAGACCTTCCTTTCCCCACTAACCTCGGCAACTAGACACATTTCACAAGAATTTCTCCTTTCTGTGTGCTATTTGTGTTGACTACGTTTATCGTTCACAATTGTTTGTGGTGAACTGGCGAGCTCGTGGACTCACTCGGATACACCACTTGCTCGCCATACTTCTATCACGAACGCACATTTTGTGAACGAACTGACGTTGAATTTTCAAAATTAATTAAAAAAAGCAAATGTAAGCTCGAGAAACGTTAGCACTATGTTGTTTGAGCACATAGTTTAACATTTCCTAGTTTACTGAACAGATCAGATGCGAGTTTGTCTTCGTATTTTGTCTTCTCTATTAGTCGTGCTGATGAGTATCACGTAGCTGCTCAAAAATACTCATCTGCAAGACAATAAAGAGAATCTACAGAATAGACTGCATGTCAAGGCAAAATACTTAGACTGAGATAAGTACACCGAAAGGAGGAATTTGTCACATTAGTGACCGAGGCTGGATTCCTTTACCGCTCCAAAATAAAAATAAAAAAAATAAAAGAAGACCGAAGTCTGAAGGCTAAATAACACGCTTGGAGGTCACGCGTATTCTTGGGGAATTAACACATATGTGAGATGTTATTGCTTGAGAATACACGTAGCTGACAAGGAGTAATGCATCAACCGCGGGCTGCTTAGAAGATAGTTTTCAGGAATACGAACCGAAGCGATGAACAACGATAGACATTCAATGTTAAAAAAAAATCCGTTTGGTNCCGAAGTCTGAAGGCTAAATAACACGCTTGGAGGTCACGCGTATTCTTGGGGAATTAACACATATGTGAGATGTTATTGCTTGAGAATACACGTAGCTGACAAGGAGTAATGCATCAACCGCGGGCTGCTTAGAAGATAGTTTTCAGGAATACGAACCGAAGCGATGAACAACGATAGACATTCAATGTTAAAAAAAAATCCGTTTGGTTGATCCGTTAAGATAATTCATAGACGCCTAGTAAAACAATATGTTATGCACCAGTGCAGAACAAGTTATCTGGTTCTACGAAGAGATATTGACTCTAGGGCATTAAATGTATCATAAGGGATACTTACGAGGAATTTTTTGAGATGGTCTCGTCATTTACGTTAGACAATGGCCTTATATTGCACCGACGATGAACAATCACTGTCCAGTGGGTATTGTTCTCTGTCTCTCAAGACAATCAAAATATGGTTTAACTGTTTCCAATAAATTAACCAAAAAATTGCATAATTAGTAGTCCCTAGTAACTTCAATACGAGTATTAGATAAAACAGATAACGGCAGTCGTTTGTTTCCAGAAAATATTGGAGAACTATGGACTTATCAAGCAAGCGCCAGCTAGTGCCAGTTCGGTCGCAGTATCGGTCCAACGAAGCTGCCAACATGAATGTTCCTGTGAAGAGACCAATACTTACCAAGCATTCTTTCAAACCAAGTCATAAAGGATTTTTTGAAAGTTGTAACATTTGTTATACCACTGATTTCTCTTACAACTTTTTAAATTTAATAATATAATGGTTGAATATTACAATAAATGTATTAAATAATCTGATTCGTTTCATTCTTACTTTCCTTATTTCATTATATAAAAGGTATTTCAGTTGTTATGTTCTTCTGATGAAAATCTTGTTATATTGGAATCAAATATCCATATTACTAATATTCCAGCTCAAGAATACCGTTGCCAATTGAAGACGTGAGGCGAAAATCGCAATTGGTCAGGGCAAATGACGAATGTTTTAGTCACCATTAATTAAATGGTAATCTCCTAAATATGAATATAATTTCCTAATGGTAAATTATGTGTGCAACGAAGATTATACTTATATGGAAAAATAAAAAGTCTTGAGTATCTTGTATATTCATCTAAGTGTTGTTTCGAACCGGTGGTAAAGTTAACACGATTGGCAAACGCCTGTATACAGCTACCTGATTTTTTTTGTCTTGAATTGCACTAAAAATAACTAAAAAATAACTATTACATCTTAAGTGTTGATCTGAAATAATACACATTTTACTCACAATAGTTTATTTCTATAAACTATCACTTATAATATCCAGCATGCGACATCAATCGCTAAGCAAAATAAAAATCTGAATTCCGTAACACAAGAAAGTAACACCAATTTAAAAAGATTGCTATTTACATTATTATAAGTCTGGCTGAATATTATCTTAAAATCTACAATCACCTTGCACAGTTTCCAACTAAAACATAAAGAACAACATTGTTGGGAGTTTGTTTCTGTTTTCACTAAAATAATATTTTTAAATTATAGGACAGAGAAATTGAGGTTCTTAAATGTTATATATTACATCTAAAATTTATTAAGTATTTAATCAGCGACGTAATAATTACTTACAAAAGCGGTAATATGGACTTGACAATGTGTTTAATGCATGTTAAAATAAATTAATACTAATCTAAATCGTCAGCCTCACGAAATGGAGCTACTCTCTCCCGGAATACCTGTGGGTCCGTCATAAGCGGAGGCGGTTCAGTGTTATTCGTATTATCTTTTCGTCTTAGATCAAGAATCGTAGTTTCAACATTATTCGCTACGTTTTCTCTATTTGTAGTTCCGCTTGGTATGGAATTCCCAGGATTAGAATTACTAATTGCTTTGTCTGTATCGCCGTTTTTTCTGGCAATTTCTTCTATCTTGAGGGTTCTGTCTCCGTTTGGAGTATTATATATAACCCCAACGGATGTTGTATCTGTATTACTGTTATCTAAAGCTCTGTTTGTGTTGCCTATTTCTGAAGCACCATTTTCTGTTGAATTATTTGACATATCCCCAGTTTGAGTGGTGTTTGTCTGTACTGTGGAAACAGACGGTGTTGTCTGTGTCGTAGACTGAGCTGTGTTTTGTACAGTTTGTGTAGTCGACTGTGTGGTAGGAGGCGTTGCTTGTATTGCTGTACTGGGAGCATCGTGGTAAGCGGCACCACTGGCCATCGCAGCAATCCCAGCTAAGCCCATCATTCCAGCCATACCACGAGCATGCGTGCGCCAGAGTAACTGCTGCAGTTGTGCTTGCTGTAGTATTACAGGCAACTCGTAGTGGTGGAAGAAATACAACATAGAATGCTGTAACAAAAAAAAACATATTTTAAGATTGACATTATTGAAGCAATATTCGCTGAATAAATAAGAAAATAAATAGGGCAACGGCGTTGGCTAATATAGGATGTTGGTAGACAGTACACGGACAGATTATGAGACACGTCCGTTGAACTGAGCAAAGTCCTTTAGACAAATAAATGAGCGACTCGTGACAGAAGCGTCACTCCTCCCAGCCTTATTTATTTATTTCTGGGTCAAAGTTCTCTCCCCTCGCGACGTCCGACGTAAGTTTTAATTAAGAAACTTGTGACCGCTCCTGGCTCAACTTTTATTTGAAATTATATTTTCTGATCCCTCCGTTTTGATTTTTTCGGAGTGGTAGTATAACGGGTTAGCGGCAACTTGAGACACCTTCATGATTTATTATTCCCGGTGTACCAAGAACTTCAAAGATAAATTGAAAGAATTTCGGTGTAATCCTTTCCATATGTTACACCTCTGAATTTGGGGTTGATCATTAAGAAAAATTTAAATTTTTGTCGTTAAAGAAATGATGTGTTATTACGGTGTACCAAGAACTTCAAAGATAAATTGAAATAATTTCGGTGTAATCCTTTCCATACGTTACACCTCTGAATTTGGGGTTAAACATTAAGAAAATTTTAAATTTTTGTCGTGAGAGAAATGATGTGCAGCTTATTTAAAAAGCAAAATTCACATTATCAAAAATCGAGATTTATCACGTTGTATATGTCAACAGAATAAATATATCGGTACAAAAGAACAGTGCTAATTAACATGTCCCAATTCTGTCCTAATCTGTTCGCAGATCATCGCTACGGCAAATATAAAAAAAAAGGATCAAACNGTCAACAGAATAAATATATCGGTACAAAAGAACAGTGCTAATTAACATGTCCCAATTCTGTCCTAATCTGTTCGCAGATCATCGCTACGGCAAATATAAAAAAAAGGATCAAACATTTAACCTTTTAAAGGTTTTAAAGGTATTTAATGGACAGAGATGATGCCCTTTTATACGTCCATTAAAATCGGTCGCTTTGAGATTTAGCGCCCGCTCTGTTAGAATAGACACGTGAATAAAAACGAGGTCGGCTTTATCAATTTTCAGATGCTTTTTAACAGATTGAAGCAACGATTTTTAAGCAAAAATTAAAAAGTTCTGTATATTTATCCACAGTATTAAATTGGACCTGAATTGTAAAATAAAAGTACGAGATAGTAAAAAAGTATATTTTAAATACTGAAGGCCTCAAACCGTCTCCATACGAAATTCTCTAAGACATACAAAACCAAATTGTCTGTATCACAAAGTAACCGACATTGTTTGACTTAAGTTTAACTATAATTTGCAAGAGATCTGGAAGATTATAACACTTTACTTTGTATGATGGTAGACATTTTCTGTTGGTTTAGGACTCGGCAGATATTAACACAAGTGCGGCTATTAAATCTTCGAAACAAGAGGGATCTCAAGTTAGTCCTTCTTATAGTCATTGTACGATAGGTGTCATAAGGAATTATAAATATTACAGAGGGAAGTCTGGCTAAGTAATTATTAATTGAAAGTAACGGCTTAGAGTAAGCTTGTTGTGGACAAGTTGAAATTAATGTGACGCCGAAAGGAAGGCCGGTTTGATATTATGCGCGGCGCATCACCGCCGGCCGGGAGCGACCTCGTGAAATATGATTTTTATTAATAAGTTGACACGCTCGATGATTATAAGATAAGCCCTCACTTTGCATTCCGAGGGAGCTCCTTGTTTTCCGTCGCCCCACGGAGCGGGCCTGTAATCCAACGGAGCCTTTCCTCGCTCCAGTTAAATTCGCTCGAGGGGCACGCAATTTGATCTATGTTTTTATTTATAACCATTAACTGAGATCCAAGTTTAGACGGCTTCGTCTAAGCCTAACGTGTGAAATTTTATTATTTTATCTTTCTGATCCAGCGTAGATTCTTTGGATTTCGATTTTCGATGTTTGTACGAAAATACCAAAATTTAATAAAGTTGAACCATAACTCATATGTTTACTGGTGTTAGGGGCTTACTAAGAGGATAATAGACATATCCGTGCATGCTCTTAGTAAGCTTAATAGCCATTGTTAAAAAATAGGATAACTGGTACTATAATTGATACTATAGCCTCGCTCTTTAAAAGGGGTCGCCCTCACGACATAAGTGCCAGTTCCTCATCACGAATTAGGCATAGCAACTTCTTTCCCGCCATCAAAAGCTCTAGCCAGTTCATGCCGTAGGCCTCAAAGGCCAAGAATACCTTTTTTTCTCGGGCAGAGGTCCAAACCTCATATTTCGTGTCCGCCTAGGGGGTGCGCGGGTTATGGGGGACTTGACGGTCTGCACTCTCTCACTCGACGTCCAATCTCTACCCGGGGTCCGAACCGAGGCAGAGTAGGGGTTTCCCGCGGTCAGCACTACAACCAAACTCGCAGCGCCAGCAGACGAGTCGTCTAGGCAATACCACTTGAACCGCACCATTCTGCCAGGTCGGAACGCGATCCGCAACCAGCCGGTTGTTCATACACAGCAATTCCGTAGGATTGCTTCCATGTTCAGCGCTCTAGAGTGCAGGTAGCAGGCCGCGCTACCTCATCCCCTTAGGTCGCCCCGTAACCTTTACCGGGGGGGAGGTCGCTTCCTACAAGGGTCGAGTCGAGGAGTCGAGTTTGCGAACGTGTGTCTGGCCGCGTTCTCGTCGCAGTCACAGCGGTGGCTCTCCATCGTCGGTTTCCTTCTGGCGACGACGTGGTGGTATGGGCCAAACTATCGGCCGACATGTTCACTAAACGTCGTGACTACGCTTCCAGCACGGACCGCCGAGATTAGAGCCTTTGCACTCTAATCGCTCCTTCACCGGGACGTGGCTCTCCCTGACGCGGAGTTCGCATCGCCACACATAATCGACGGCGAGTTCCTCCGACCCCAAATCCTTGGGAGGTGTCCCGGCGAGAACGCACACTGTCTCGAAGGAGATGATGCGCTACTGCACGCTGCTGGCATCGCAACGCCGCGATGTTCCTGCGCGTCAGGGCGTGGTAACATACAGAGGCCCCGTACAGTTCTATGGACCGCACCACCCCCACATAAAAGCGGCACGCCACCGTATCGGGCTCTCCGACGTTTGGCAAGAGCCGACTGAACGGACCGACCGTCGCCATCACCCGGGGGCCCAACTTCTCGGAGTGAGCGCGGAAGGTCTAACGTCCGACTACAGAAATTGTCTTCTAACATTTAGACAGCACAATGTTGTACGACTCGTAATAACCATTGACTTTAATGAGAAATCAATATAAAACCTCCATCTCTTTGTTGCTGTAGATAACACGGACCATGTCAAATCGAATGGTTACGTTTCCATATAAATCACAACGAGAAGCTCTTGAGACAATAAATCGATAGTCTCAAGTTGTATACCAGTTATAATAGAAAATCAAATCAAAACGCATGACTGCATCCTGAACAAATATATTTTATGCTTTACCACACAGGATACAAAATGTTACCTACCTTTCAAAAAAAAGACCTACAATATTTTCTTTGTATTGCATGATGATTTTTCTATATCGTTCAACATGTTGGATTTGTATGAGGAAAATCGATAGCTCCATAATGTTAACCCTAACTTGGTTGCATCGAAACGGGCCTTTTATCACTATCTAGGCTACGAAAGATTTCAGTGTCAATTTTAAGACCTACATATCTGATGATACTTTTAAGAAATCGCGAACATTTCCTATTCTTTGTTTACAAGCGTTTTGCATTCACTCCTTTTTTAATCAAATAATTTCTCTCTCTTCCTAGCTATTTATCCCACATTATGGTGGGGTCAGCTTTCCTTATTCTACTCTTACACTTCGCTCTATCTTCGACATCCTCGTCAGCAACATTGCGTTCCCTTTTGTCCTTCAGCATTAAGTCCTTCCACCTTGTCCTGGGTCTAATTTTCGACGTAGTCAGATGCCCTTCTTTTTATGTGACCATACCATCTCAGTCTACTCTCCTATTTTCATCTAATAATTTATCATTATATAAAGAAAAGCGCAAAAGTTCCTTATTCAATATCAATCAAAATATTTCTGATGTACTAGGAGAATCAACAAGTAGTGAGAATGAGATAGAATATATAGACTATTGATAACGTAATAATTTATTTTTCTAGATAGTCTCCGAGTCTCTCTACACACCGAGTCTAGTGCTTTTCCAAGGCTTCAAACCCTTTCAAAAAAAGTTTTGTCTTGTTCCTGCAAAAACCTCTCCACGGCATCCATCACCTCGTTATCGTCTTCGTACCTGTTTCCCCTTAAGTATTCTTTCAATTTGGGGAACAGATAAAAATCGCTAGGCGCCAGATCTGGTGGATAAGGGGGGTGGTCAACCAATGCGAAGCCAGCTTGCTGAATGGCAGCCATTGCAACTGCCAACATGTGCGCAGGTGCATTGTCATGATGAAGCATGCCCCTTCGAAGTTTCCCTCTCTTTTTCTCTTTGATGGTATTCCTCAATTTGGAAATTAAAGCTGCATAATATTGGCCTGTAATAATGGTTCCACGCTCCAGGTAATCAATCAACAGTATTCCATCAACAGTCCCAAAATATTGAGGCCATAACCTTGCCAGCCGATGCCATGACACGAAACTTCTTCGGGGTCGGTGATGATGGCCGTTTCCATTGCGAAGATTGCTGTTTTGTCTCGGGATCAAAATAATGGACCCATATTTCGTCCACTGTTACGAAACGAGACAAAAAGTTTTCAGAATCTTCTTGAAACTTGTCCAACAATATCTTCGAAACGTCAAGTCGATTTTATTTCTGATTGTCGGTTAACATTCTCGACACCCATCTTGCGGAGACTTTTCTCATATTCAAAGATGGTTTCAATATGGACTGAATACTTCCATATGAAAATGCCCGTTTCTTGTATTAAGTATCAGATGGTGGTAACTCTTCGGATGTTCAATACAAATTTTCTCGACTTTCGCAACATATTCTTGGGTGTCTTCCATGTTCGTTCTCCCTACTCTAAATTGAGAAGCCCACCTTGCGACAGTGGAATAGGGCGGAGCAGATTCTCCTAATGTTGCCTCCAAATCGCAATGAATATCTTCATTAACGTCATTAACTTTCGAGAACACGTTCCAATAAAGCAAACAAATGACTAAATTCAGAAAATAACAAAAGAGAACCGAAGATTTTTTCTTTACTAATATTACAAATATGTATCTGAGCTATGCCTGCCAGTATTTTTTTTTAGAAAGAGAGATTTTTTAGAGATTAGAGAAGATTAAGCATTATCCAATGTCAAATTAGACATGCAGTGACTGGTATCGACGGTAGGTTGAGGTCCGTCCGTCGTGTTATTAACTTCCGTGCACCGTCAATACCGGAAATCGACGACGGAGTGGTTCCCGTTCAAGGCGAACGCTGCCCGCATAGGCATAACATAAATATAACTAAGGGACATACACATATATTGAGTATACGAGTCGATTCGGCACGATCTGCCACGAACCAAATCATGCGATCCCGTCACAATGGTTTTTTTAAAGTAATTTATGTAACCTATTTCTTTTACGATCTATTTATAATAATATAAAAAAAAATACCTGTATAAAAAGCCACGACGTAACAAGAGCCAGACTGCTGTATTGCCCGTTGAACCGGTAGTGGTATGCGTAGAATGAGAAGTGATATAGATAGAAAAACCTGCGGACAAAGGAAAATACAATTATTAAAAAGGCGTAATTAATATAACCGTTATCATTTACCTCCAGAATATGAGATTTTATTTTATATACACACTTAATATATTACTTTATGGAGCATTTTATCGTATTAGTCTAAGATTTGTATGATACGGTCTAAGTAGCGAAAATATACAATATAATTAAATCACTCTTTACACCATTCGATGGTGATGATTCCGAAAAATATATCGCACATACGGTGCTTATAAAGTCTCTTATGCAATTTTTGTTAACACTGAACTGAGTATGAGAAAATACGTTTTTAATATTTATAGATATCAGCCAGATGTTTGCTTTTACTGATGAAGTTTAAAGTTGTACTTCAAATATTATCGTTTTTATTTCTTTAATCTAATAGAATTATATAATAAGATGTTGAATTTTCCATTCCGTTTCTCCTGAAAAATTAAATAGTTTGCTTAAGTGACGTTATCGCACCGTATGTGCGATATGTATATTCAAGAGAGGAATGCAGCTATCCCGATCTTAAATCACAAGCTATTAACTGTATTTACTTCCATTAAATTAATATTCGTACAAAAACCTGTGATATAAAAAGAACAACCGATAAAAGCATATAAATACAACATAAAGTCGTGGCCTATAGCACAAAACGCCTAGTGCATTCTTATCCAGCGATGCGACTGCCGGTGTTCGAATCCCGCATGCAGGCGCCAAACTTTCTATTGAAATCCGTCTTACACGATGAAGGATTAGGATTATTGGACATCATATAATTTAAATCAACCCGCAAAAGTTTTAATTTGCGTAACTATTCGTGGTAGAGCGTGTTGTGAGTTCGTACGGTTTTCACCACTCTGCCAATTTTTTTTGCGAAGTAGTAATGCGTTTCGGTTCGAAGGGTGGAGCAGCCGTTGTATTAAAAAACTGAGACTTAGACCACACGTTTCAAAGTGAGTGGCGGCATTTACGCTGTTGATGTCCATGGGCACCGGTATCCACTTAACAGAAGGTAGGGCATGAGCTCGTTCACCAATCTAAGCAATAGCATAAAAATTACTTATGTGAGTTGACTTAATAAATAATGCTATCTAACACCTACTTCTTTGTCACATGAAACACGATATCCTCTTAAGCTTATCAGTTAATCCATTAGTGTATTATCAACAACAATAGACTTTGTTATAACTATAATGGAAGAAGAAAAGTCGTCACATACATTGTGCTAGCTGTCTCGTTAAGTGTACACAATAATATGACATCGATAGAGCAACAAATAACGGCGAGGCTGCGGTGGCGCCATACCTGACGCGACGCTGTGGGCGGACATTATTTTACGTCTATTGAAAACACCACGTGTATACACTAATATGTAATCTATTCCATACACGTTTAACCGGTTTTTGTCTCGTATTTCTTGTCCATTGGTGGATTTTTTGGGAACGAAGTTCCTTATGGGACGATGCGGAGGGGTACCTTAACCGGGGAAAAAACGTCCGTAACGTAAGATTTTTCTATTTAGTTTGTTATTTATTACCTAGACAGGTGAACGGTCGATTGTATGTAGCAGATATGCGAATGTTGCGATGGATGTCTAGAGTAACGAGAATGGATAGAATACGCAATAAATATGTTAGAGGAAGTCTGAAAGTGGCACATGTGACAGAGAAGCTGAGAGGTCGGCGTTTGGGATGGTATGGACATGTGATGAGACGAAATGAAAATGAGGTTGATAAGACAGTTGAATGTGGAAGGATATAGAGGAAGAGGTAGACCTAAGAAGAAATTGATAGATTGCGTGAAAGATGATATGTGTAAAGAAAACATGTTGCGCCGACCCCAGGTGACTGGGAGAAGGGCAGGAGAGTGATGATGACAGGTGAACGGTCGACGGCCTAATCGATATATTAGGTGGTTATTAGTACCTACAGATATTTTAGGTTGAATGCCGCCCGCCTGGACATGGACCGAATGATATCGAAGCGTCAATTGTGTTTGAATTTTAAAATATTTCAATGTCTTTATATAATATAACTTTTATTTTTGACATCAAAAATTTGTTCAGTGAATAATTTCAAAGAAAACACGTCGTCAAAAATAAAAGGAAAAGAAAAAAAACAAGGGAACATGTTAAAAATGTTCCTTGCGTTCGGTACATTCTGTTGAGAGCGTCTCTCTCGTCCACAAATCCCTTTACAATGTTACTGCGCCGAGCCAATCGTATATTTCACATGTACACTTGTAGATATCATTAGGTTCGTTATCTGCTTATTTCGGTGGATAAATTCCCAATGTGCGAGGAGGGCACAAACGGGGACCGGGAAAGGCGAAATGTCACCTCGTTATCTGAAAAGGTTGCAATTTTATTTGAAATCGATATTCAATGAGAGGATACGTTGCCGGCGCTGTAACAGGATGACGTTTCGTGTTTCTATGTTCGTTCATGATGCATCGTGCTTATTAGACGCTGCAACCGAAGAACGATCGCTTTGTTTGTGGAATGTGATTATTTTTCAATAAAATATCGGGCGACTATAGATATACGAACGCAACGACACTTATTATTACGCCTATTTATAATCTATAAATAAATAAAAACGATGTGTACGACAATGTTTGGCGGTGTTCGTTTAAAATAATAACAAACAGTAGACGGTATTCTTTTTTAATAGAGAATCAAAACTATTATTTGCGACAAAGAAGTCAGAGGACTCGGCGTTTTTTGTTGTTGTGTTTGTCGGATTGTTGTTTCCATTTACAACTTTTGAACTCTTTAATTAATTATGAATACAAAAAATTATGAACCCTATATACACGGTCAATTCGGTCGAAAGTAAGTTTTTGGACAATAAAATGCAATAAATAATACGAGTCGTTAGAATTATCGCGATCCTCCGAGGTGGTCATTCATTGTGTTTCATCACATTGATGCCTTTACTAAGCACATCAAATCAGATGGACAGTCATCTCAGCAGAGCTTTTACAAAAAAAAAAAATTTGTGGTCTAAACAAATCGCTGGTTCCAGAACGATCTTAAACCAAAATACAGCATTATAAAAATGATATTACGGTAGATTTTTACCGGTGGTAGGACCTCTTGTGAGCCCGCACGGGTAGGTACCACCACCCCGCCTATTTCTGCCGTGAAGCAGTAAGCAGCCGTTGTAACTATACTGAGACCTTAGAACTTATGTCTTAAGGTGGGTGACGCATTTACGTAGTAACTGTCTATGGGCTCCAGTAACCACTTAACACTAGGTGTGCCGTGAGATCGTCCACCCACCTAAGCTATAAAAAAAAATACTCAGTCACATTGATAGTCATAAAATTCATACGCACTTTTTCAAACAAGCGTATATATACTGCCGCTAAATTTGTTATTTACAAATTCGATGAAGCCCTCACACACGTCGAAACACTCGGCATAAACGCGCAGGGGACGCGATTAACATGTTAATATGAGCACAACGCTCCCTAATTAGTAGCTCGAAATTAATCCCGACCGTACTGAACGTGTCTCTAGATTAATACCTCGTGTCGGTGCGGTGTGTTAATCTCGTATCTGGTTTCAATTCCTTATGATAACGTAGTTACTGGCCCCGTTAACAGTACCTGGCACCAGACGAGCGAGAGCGCCTATATGTATGTATGTTATTTCAACTTTTGAAAATTATTGTGACATTTCAAACTGATTGTTATATTGTATAAGCAGATCTTCAAACGTTTGAAGTCAATTTGAAGACTTATTTATTTATTTAAGGATTACCGACAGGGTTTACAGTAAGACATAAAAAAAAATTGACATGTATAGAGCAATTGATAACTGCAACTCTAATTATAGGCAATCATATCAAAAATATAATAATAAAAATAGTTAATTTCTAAATTATATCGTAGCATTTATAATTACGTTTACAACAAGAGTAACCCGACCTAAGAATTCAGTCATAAAAGTTGGTCGAATGCCTTCTGTAAATTCTTCATTTATTTCAAATGCCAATTTTGGTACGTGATATGTTGATCATAGTGTAAAGATAGTTGGTTACGTGATTAATACATAAGAATTATAGATGAGTTGTAGAGTTATGGATGTCTATGGACTCCGGTAACCACTTAACACCAGGTGGGCTGTGAGCTCGTCCACCCATCGATGCAATAAAATAAAAATAAAAAAGAAACTATAGTTGCTATTTTTTTATGAATAGCACGTTTGTTTTCCTTTAATTCAAGGAACTGTTTATCCGTAACGAGAATCCCAAAACACAATGAATTGTGGAATAATAAAACGGCTCTTTGTAAAGCAATTGGTCTCGGAGACAAAGAGCGATGCGTCGATTAAGTTCTTAAGCAACAATTTCACGGCGGAATCGGCTCCGGAATAATTTAAGGCGAAGGGGCAGAAGTCTGTCCGGCAATGAGGAGAGGCTTCACAGGCGTTGGCCCTTTGAACGACATCAAACGACGCGAGATTACCAACGCATTAAACATACATGTTAGAAGAAACAAGCGCCGTTTTCTTAATGTGATTTCGTCTATAAATATTTTATCGCCTCCTTAATGGAAAATGTAAATGACGTCACGGGTGTACTACGGCTGCGGACCGTCGATGAAAAGCTAGGTTTAGCTTTTGAATATTTTTATTTCCTTTTCAAGTATTTTTTTTTGCTAGATAATGTCTTTCGAAGATGTAAACTTACTTACGAAGTAATATTTGTGTAATTTAAATATACATTTCGTACTGTAAATTAGGTTTACTGGTGGTAGGACGTCTCGCGATTCCGCACGGGTAGGTACCTCCACCCTGTCTATTTCTGCCGTGAAGCAGTAATACGTTTCGGTTTGAAGGGCGGGGCAGCCGTAGTTAAAATGAGACCTTAGAACTCATGTCTCAAGGAGGGTGGCGGCATTTACGTTGTAGATATCTATGGGCTCCGGTAACTACTTAACATCAGGTGGGCGGTGAGCTCGTCCACCCATCTAAGCAATAAATATAAAGGTAAAACAATTTTAAATAAAAAGGTATAACATTTTTTTAGGTACTTTTCTGACTTTTCACTGCTACAAGCCTATACTGCCTATAATGCCTTTTACTACTTACAATTTTAATAGTACTTCATCTGTAATTTATCTTACTCTATTTGTGATCCGATTGTCGACCACCTTCACATACATTACATATATCAATGAATAAAGGTAAAAGTTTAAATGACACACCACTTGTAAAATAAAACATTGAATCAAAAACTAAAAATTTATTGTGACTATCACTTATTTTCCGTAGTTATAAATTCACTGGTATGTAAATTATATGTACTATGGGTTAAAAGTTAAGTTCGAAGTTTAATTCGTATTTTTCGTAATACTCGCCTACAACAGAAATAAATTGAAAAAAAATTATTAAATATTTTCTTAGCATTTCCACCCGAGAAAGCAACAATATTTTTAAATCATACAAGTAATATTATAGCGTAACATCATCAACCCGAAAGGACTGTCTAAAAATTTTGATTGGTTCAAAATTATACAGAAGCCGGGGCGGCGGCGAAACTGAATCTTGCTGAACTTACTCAGTGCGAAATCACTTTCGCATCGTCCTTTGATCTCCGTCGTGCCAAAGGAATGTTGTTCAGTAAAAACATGCAAATTCGATAAGGTATAACACAATATTATGGAGAGCGGCTGCCGGCGCTACAGCCTCTTTACAACGCCGGAGATCGGGTAATGCTTTGAATATTCTTTATTTTATCAGAACATTCGATTATGATTCAATATCGAAGTACAGTTATAAAACTACATGTGTCTATGAAATTAATTGATAAATAATTCAATATATTTATTTATTTAATACTAGCTGACCCGGCAGACTTCGTAGTGACTCAATCGATAAATAAAAGACCTAAAATTTCGTATAAAATAAACTTAAACAAAAAAAAAAGAAAATTGTTTTTTTATATTTAATTCCGGGCTGTTTCATATTTATCTACCTTTTAAACCTTCTCTGAAATTCCACAAATAATTCAAGATCAAAATTAGCCAAATCGGTCCAGCCGTTCTCGAGTTTTAGCGAGACTAACGAACAGCAATTCATTTTTATCTATATAGATATTTTGTACACACCGCTGTTAGAAGAAACGCGACAATAAGAATACAGAATACAAGGGCACTACTTATTTCATGTTGAAATTTCTTCCAGTAGACCCGCAGAAGGAAAGAAGAATTAGGAACACAAACCTAGTGCATACAGTAAACATTACATATTATATAATAATATACACATATAACAAGATACAAATCTATATATATACATACAACTACACACACATATATACGCATGCATATACTTACTTTATATTATAATACATTATACAAATATGTATACTTTTATTTAATATGGTAAGGATAAATAGTGTTCTTTAACAGATTTCTTGAACGCTGCTATGGTTTTGCACGCTCGTATGCTTGGGCAGGGAGGGAATTCCAAAATATAACTGCTTGAACAGAAAATTATTATAAATAATAATAAATGATAATATATTTATATAATTGAATTGATATTTGAATTCTAAAACATTGAAAGTGACCTTTCAGTGAAATTTAAATAATGATTACATTTAGTATTCATTTCAATTTCATATTTATCACAAAAAATGAGCCATCGCATTATGCCGGCTTCTACTTTATTAAATTCGGATAAATGAAAAAGGAAGCGTATTCATTTATTTTAATATTTTACACGTTTTTTTTTCTTCTTCTTTTCAGTCCTGTAAGTATTTCATCAATATTAACTTAGAAAAAAAAAGCGCTTCTCTGAAACATAAAGGATGAGCTCAATTACGTTATTCAGCGTTGCTTTTACCGAAAATTGTTTTATTCGGATCTCCTTTAAATTGCTCAGCTCTTAGTATTATAATGTTTAATATTTCATAGACTATTCATGGAACGTATCATGTTTAGATGTAAAATGTTCAAACTATGTTTTTTATTTATTTATTTTTATTGCTTAGATGGATGGACGAGCTCACAGCCCACCTGGTGTTAAGTGGTTACTGGAGCCCGTAGACATCTACAACGTAAATGCACCACCCACCTCCAGATATAAGTTCTAAGGTCTCAGTATAGTTACAACGGCTGCCCCACCCTTCGAACCGAAACGCATTATTGCTTCACGGTGGAAATAGGCGGGGTGTTGGTACCTACCCGTGCGGACTCACAAGATGTCCTACCACCAGTAAATTGTATTAGAGTACCAGTATTTGAGTGAGTACCGAATTAAAACGCAGCGCTATAAGAATATGTAACTGTCACGTAATGAGTTTGCGGTCTGTGTCGCAAGGTCGATGGACACATAAAACAATGCGAGCAAATGTAGTAGGGCGCGAGCGAAGGGCGGCCTCGTCCGACCACAGGAATCCGCAACCCCGGCCGGGGCGCGCCACTAACGAAATGAAATTCCACTGACATTCCGCGTGGTGTCTGCGTCCGCTACCATCACCAATGACTCCGGGGACAATACAAAACTATTCAATAATTCAGATTCGAATTCCATACGAAAAAAAAAAACGGTTTGCTTTTGCTTTGTATTGCTTTTAATAAATCGCTTGGCAACAAACAGGCTATATTTTCACTCATAAGCACGAGTTAACGTTGCAGGGACGCTAAACAATATCTAATTCTAATTAGTCGACCTAGTTTGAGCATTGGTTTATAAATAGGCAAAATGGCGTTGCTATTAGAATAGCCTGATCGATACGTTGTTACAGCATATTATGAAACGGCATTCACGGTGTAATGACGAAGGATCAATTCGATCCTAAGACAATCCTGTCAAATTCAACATCGTAGTAATATTTTAAACTAGTTCTGATATTTCTTTGGCATTTGTCATTTTGTCAATTAAGTAATTGGTGACGAATGTTTTACAAATAAATAAAAAGTTGATAATTATCTAAGAGCTACATAGTTAGCTGATCAATTAGTGAATTTTCTAAAAAAACACACCTTAATTGATATCGATTGTTTGATGATGATGATGATCGTTTTAAAGGCGAAACGAAAATGAAAAATATTTATACAGTAATTAATATCTTCATAAACACATAGAGTTTGATTGTTGTAAATAGAGCAATTTACTACAAAGCTAATTGAGGTTAAAAGTTAAAATAGAGTTCGACAAATGCGGTTGAATGCACAAACTTGGTCTTCTGCTAGAGTTTAGTTCGATACTAAGAGTTTGGAAATCGCAAATATACTAAGTTCACCATCCGGAGTATTGTCTACGTAACTATAAAGCAAATGTGTGTGAATGTGTTTAACAAATTCCCTGACACACATTGATGACTATTTATATCATCATGTTAGTGGTATTTACTAGTTTGTTATTGCTGTTGTTCATAAAGGGTAGTGGGACTGTAAACCGATCGAAATGACTTCCTCAAGAGTGTGAGGTAAAGAAGTATTCTTTACCTGCATTTACTTACCACAAGTACAGATAGGTTAGTGAATAATTCTAGTGTTCAAAAGCTCTATCGTAATGCAATAAGAAAAATATAAATATTTGTATACATGTAAATATGTTAGTTTAAATAATTAATCGAATTAGTAATTCAATATTTTTAAGCTATTGCATAGCTTTTATCGCGAGCTTGGAGCGCGGCGAAGCGAATAAAGAAATTCCGTAACGAACATATAACCTAACACCCCCACTCCGCCTACCATGTAGCTCGCGTTCAACACATTCACACGTTGCGCTTATGTTTTGCTTTTGTTAATGTTTATAAATATAGCGTGGTCTTATTTTTTATTGTTTTAATATTAAATTATTATTGTCTATTAGACAATATTATTAATTAATTATAATTAAATTATAATTGCATAAGTTGATAAAAAATGCTATACAATAGCTTTACCGCGGCAGTCCTCGAGTGCCACACGTGTTTTTATTTTTCTATAAACTCTTAATTACTTCATATATGTATGTACGTCAACCATAAATAATTTATGTGAAACAGAACAAACGTTACGTACAAAAGGCAACAAACATGAAGTTTCACAACCATTCCGAAAGTGAGGGGACTTGTGCTACAAACTTGGTGACCGAGGTCTTACCGAATGCGTCCCAGCAATCTTTGAAGGGACAGGTTTCGGTAAATGTCGAAACTGTGTAAAGCTTTAACTAGAAAATTTTATTTCCAGTTTATAAAAGTACGATTATGTTACTTTATACTTATGTATACTGAATTAAGATTTAAAATCAAACAAAATATTATTTTCGTGATTACAGATTCAAATTTTTTTTTTTTACATAGATTGGTGGTCGAGCTCACAGCCCACCTGGTGTTAAGTGGTTACTGGAGCCCATAGACATCTATAACGTAAATGCCATCATCCACCTTGAAATATGAGGTCTAAGGTCCCAGTATAATTACAACGGCTGCCTCACCCTTCACACCGAACACATTACTGCTTCACGGCTGAAATAGGCAGGGTGGTGGTACCTACCCGTGCGGACTCACAAGAGGTCCTACCACCAGTAAATTCAGTTGCCATCCTGTAAATCTCAGCGATTCTCATATGAAGAACACGAAAATAGGAATACATTTCGATATTGATACAAAAGTGCTAAAGATAACGTAAATTGCGTGTGAAGATGCACTGATAATTCTATTCAATCGGATATTGTATTTTATAGTGGTTTTAATATTTTATTATTGGCTAAACCGGTAACCACAGCGACCTAGGCATTACAGAATATGATACATGAGATCGAAAGCTTAATTAAATTATTATGCTTCATACTATGCTATAGTATTACTATTACTGCAATATTAGAAAGTATGAATCCTTCGCGGCAAAACATGAACCATTAGGAACTCTAACATCGTTGAGTTCATAAATTATCGGGCTTAATTTAATTTGATAGTTACATAATACATAGTTAGATAAACGAGAATTTACCGTAGAAGTTTAGTATAGCATATAATATAAAAATTATAAAAATATAGGTTAAAATACAATTAAAGCACTTTTAAAAATAACATAAGTTATTAAATATTTATTGTCTAATTTCTACAAACCCTAAAACCTCATTCGTTTAGATAGCAACTTATATAGTACAATATATCATCAATCTGTGAAATGCTACAACATTCTAAGTCGTAGCACTCCTCGTAGCGAGCTTTCGTAGCCTCTCGAGATTCTTGCGGCAACGGGTCACGTGCCCGGCGATCACGAAACGTTTTTACAGCGTTTCCGTTTTATGAACAGCTCACGTGCGAATAATACCTTTGAAATTCGAACTTTTTAATTTTGCTTCTTGTAATTTCACGTTTTAATTTGGTACACAGATTAGTTAACGAATTCTTGCGATTTTAGTACCTAAAATTAGGTACGATTATCATAGAGGTAGACAGTTCAGCCAGCCCCAAAAACTGCGCGATTAGCCATAGTTCTCCACGGGTCCGCGGCCAAACAGGCCAGTTGATTTTTTTTTGGACAGAGGCTGAATTTTATACCTGAGGTTTCAGCGCATAGGGGGCATGCGGGGTATGTGGATCTTGGTAGTTCGCAGATGTTGGGAGTCGATCGTGACCCCAGGACCTTTTAGGGACTTACCCATCAAGTGACTCCACTTGCACTCTCTCATCCCACGTCCGATATCCACCCGGGATTACAACTCGGTCAGAGTAGGGGGATTCCCGCGGTCAACATTACAACCGGTTTCACGGTGCCACCCCGAGGACGCCCGACCGACGTCAACCAACAATGCCGGTCTCCGCTCTACGGTGGCAATAGAGAAGCAACTCTAACCGAGCTCAGAAGCCGTTTCGCTATTGATAATAAGCGGCAAGGTCCTTCGCTTCCAAATCTATATCAGTATCCTCGCCAAAACGCAGACGGACGCAGCCTTTAGAGATAGTGCGATATCCAATACAGCGAAAGGTCAATTGCCACATTGATTTTCCAAATAAATAAAAGCAATCAGCGTTTTAAAGTTTAGCTTTCCTAGGAACAGCATACTCTCATACGGCGGACTTATGAGATAATCGAAACATATCAAAGCGGCACCACCGCCGCGATGTGTAAAAACTAAATGAATATAAACATGGGTCGTATTTGTTCGCCATGTGACGTGTGTGTCGGCGTGATCCCTGTCCCGTCTTTTTTCGTAATCACGTTGTGACGCGCCCCGCGGGTCCCGATCGGAAATAGCATTATTTTCCGGCCCGGGGCAACCCGGAGCGGACAGCGGATACTGCGCGCTTACATTAACACATCAGAAAGAGACAGACGTACAGATTTTTTTGTTTGTTTTTACTACTATGAAGTCCCGTGGAACGTCTATGCAATATCTATGAAACATTTTGAAACCACATGAAATGAACGACTGAATACGTCCGGTATATTCTTATAAAGGGACATAACAATTACGAAATTAATTGTTATGTTATAAAACTGTTTGGAGCAGATACTTATTTTTCCTAAATGAATTCCGTGACGAATTCGAAGACGAAGTACACACATCAATCCAAATTGTTATGTTGAGAAATCTCATTAAAGGTATCGGTAATGAACCGAAACACGGTAAGTGAGCCATAACTGAAATAAAAAAGAATTATTGTTTACTTCAGATATTCCAGCTGCCCCCCCATTTTTATTAATATATTGAAATACAACATCGCAATCTTTGGTGTATTTAATATGCATGTGGGCATGGGTCATAAAAACTAGCTGTTTCTATTTTTGTCATTAAATTTTCTTGCAAAAAATATTATTTAAAACTTAAAACATAGATATACTATTATTATGGATATTAAAAACTAAGATTTTAATGTTAATTAGAGAACAAATCGTTACATAGGGTCGACCGGGCTTGTCCTGAAAATAAATTCGTGATCCGCTTATCAAGAATTTTATGTAAAGCATATTTATTTTACACGTTTTCCTATTGAAAATCTCTGAATATAAACGCAACCCACAAAGCTGCTTTATGAACGAAACTGAACAATGGTAACATAAACTCCAAAGGTTCTTTTAGAAACACCGAAGTATTGAAGTTTCCAGGAGCACGTTTGGAGTTTCTCACGTCCGTAATGTTTGTCCGTGGGCGTCAGCATTGTGTGGTGGTCGTCACCTGCGAAGGCTTATACGCCTCGGCCCTCGTCATTGTTCGATAATTTCCACTTCAGTCCACCATCTTTTATTGTTGAAACACTAACTTGTTTGTAACATAATAAGTATTTTAATACTTTTATGAAAATGTATTTTCGAATACTTAAACAAGAATTAATGCGATTGTTTGATTTTCGTATGAGAAAATTGTATACATTTCTTCTTCTGCGTAAACAATGTGGTGTTTTCGAAACATATTTTCTGATAAGCCGCTTAAATAGAATATCATTGTTTGTATATTCAATTTTATGTCGAAGATTTACTAAATTTTAAATTTCTACATTTTTTTAGATGGTATTTTGATTATGAAGTATGTCTAGAGTTAGTTTTAGTTTACTGAAGTAGTGCTTTCATTGCTCAAACTCATGCATTATTATTTCTCAGTGAAGACTTGAAAATATGCTATCGTAGGTTCATAAACAAGTATGGACTTTACTGCTACAGGCTTAAGACTTAAGAAATTCTAGGTTTATTTTCGTCGCCCATGTAGTACTTTGTAAAATGAACTTTAAAAAAATAGCAGTGCGATATATTTTGGCTAAAACTATGCAAGGCGGACCAGGTGCCGACAATCTCGTAACTGTGGTGTGAATCATGCCTGTTGCACCGCACCGTATATCTTCACATGCTCAACTTGTCGTTGTTCATATTGGACGGTTTTCCATTTATAACAACGAAACATTTTTAATACATGTAAAAAAACTTTATTGATATAACTATTTTCTTTGGCGAAAATGTTGAGAGTAAATGGCCTGTACTTTTATTTCCTACAATAACTCTTTCAGTAATACATTTAGATCAATTATTTAAGCATATCTTTGTTTATCAATAAATCTTTTTCATATGAACTCGAACGTACGTAAAAAATATGATACGATACGTAAAAAAAAACGCACCTTAACTTTAATCGTTAATCATTTGTTGTTCTTTAACTGACTTGCTGTTGCTTGACATTGTATTAACATTTCTTCTTTTTGATATGACATGAAATTTTTAGACATTTTTATTAATATTTCAACAAATAGTACTGTTTTTTTTTATTATTATTATTATATTCCATTTTCGAGCATCGGCTCGGCATTCATCGGAATTGCCAATGCTATGTACGCCATTGTTGTCACATGCATCAGGCCATAAATTAAATAGTTTAAATTTATTTTCAATGTCAGATGTTTGTGATGTGGCAGTACTGATTTAAATAAATAAATAAAAAGTATCGTTTCATTTAATTGAATTGAAACATTGTACAGTTGAATTGGATCTTACCTTAAAGTACATTTAACCTCTTCAGAGACATAAACACATACATATGTGATTTTTTTTAAATAATAATTAATATATTTAATTCTACGCTAAATGGCCACATTCATATGTGGACATTTTTTTTAAAAGAGGTCTCTTTTTTGTTTTTTTTACTCATTGAATGCGCAAACATTTTGAAAACTACTCACTATAAATAATAAACTAAATTAATATTTTTTGTACTTTAAAAAATTCGTCCCTGAAGCAGTTAAGTACTAGTGGCGCTTCGGTCGTTAAAGAAATGATTAGGCAATATATAATGAATCTATATATTGATACGTGAAGCAAAAACTTTGTATCCCTTTTTACGAAAATTGCGCGGACGGAGGAGTATAAAATTTCCCACACTTATAGAGAATATAGAGAAGAAGTGCACAATGCTAATATTTTTTTAAAATAATGCATAAAAGATACATTAAATCAATAAAGAAAACATTACACACACTACATACCATGTATTTGACGCACACACGCATGCTTACTATTTAATGTCAAACTTTTGTTCTTGACGTTTGTTGTCAAATTGAGAATAGATTAAATATTGTTTGTCTTTATTCAGATTTTTTTATAGTGTAGCCTTGGCGAAATTTGTGATTATAGAAGTATAAAATACAACCATAATAGTGTACAAACTTACAATTCCAATTAATTATAGTCGAATTTCGACTACTGCGGGACCTCTAGTACGAATAAAATATACATAATTATATTTACAAACCGGTAACGTAGCGAGCATACGGACTCGAATACATATCGCTACAGTCCATTAAGGTCTCAATGTCACACACAATGGACACAATAGGTGTGTCAGACAGCTTGACACCAGCGTCTCAACTTACATTGTACTCATAAATTATAGCTTATGCCCTCATATTATAGAAGATGATTTCATGACATCTGTATCTTATACACTTTGTCATAACAATATAATTATTATACATTCACCTGACTCGGCAGACTTCGTTGTGCCTCAATCGATAAATAAAAGACCTAATCTTTTTTATAAAATAAACTTAAAACAAACAAAAGGAATCCGTCCGACGGTGGACACATGAAAGGGAAAACAAAATTGTTATTTTTATTTAATTCCGAGGATTTTCATATTTATCTACCCGCTTAAACCTTCTCTGGACTTCCGCAAATAATTCAAGACCAAAATTAGCCAAATCAGTCCAGCCGTTCTCGAGTTTTAGCGAGACTAACGAACGGCAATTAATTTTTATATATATATAGATTATGTGATCAAAAAATATGTTAATCCGTATGCAATTTTCTCTTCAGATCAAAAAATAGGACGAGTTTGATAGATTTATGAATACTTTGCATAGTACGAATTCGAATTGAGTATAAGCTACGATTTTCACAAACGTCTCAAAGGCACCGACGCGCCAAACATATCAGTTACCTACTCAAGAAGCACACCTACCGTAGCGGCACCAGAGTATTTGCGCGAACAAACATAAGGGAGTAAGGGCGCCGTAAAAAAAAATGGAGAAACGCGCCCCGAATAAACACAAGAGAAATAACGACATCAAAGTACAATAATTGAAATCGTAGCGACGCACCACCGTTTGGGGAGCGGAGTATTATATCATGATAAAATTGCATGCCGCATACGGACATACACAATAGACGTAATTCGGATCAGCCAGTCACGACGTCACAGCGTGCTTAGTAGCCACAGATGAAAAATACCAGTAATCAAATTGTCATACACAAAAATAACGTGATATGCGGTAACAAACACACGTTGTGGCTATTAATCTCGGCAAATCGAATAAAAGGTTAATAGAGTCTCGCAAGTGAGGGAGAGTAAAGATTCCGGACGTCCTCAATGGAGTCGGGCTCGCCGTAGTCGCGATACCATTATTAGTGAGTTAACTCAATTTGCGGAATATTGTTTGAGAGGAGCTTAATAACAGAGGCGAAAGCTCGTGAGCCATCGTCATGACTACCCCTGATCCGCCCGCCCCACTATGCGCTAATCATAGCCTTACTACAACCCCCAGCTACTTGATTGTATTTATATAATAAATATAAAAGTAAGTGCACTGTAGTATTGATGTTATTATTCTTACATTGTGTTCGTGCATAATCATTTTACGATTGTGAACTAGTAAGAGCCCTGGCTGGGCACTGCTCTTGTTGATAGCACAGGGGACGCTCTATGGGTCCATCAACACACAACAGTTTTAATATAGTTATCGATACACGCAGATTAGCGTGGCCCCAACTCACTGGTTTCTTATTTTTATACCCATTTAGTGCAAAAAAAAAAAAAAACTGCATTTTTTTAATGCGCTTTTAAAATGTTTGTGCCTATTTGTCTTTTGTTTCGTTTATTACGGGATAGACCAATCAGTCTTCTCATATAGCCTTTTTATCTTTGTATTTCTTAACACTCTTTCGGTATTTTTACTTCTTTTTATTATTTGTACTTGCTGTTTAGTTTGATACTCGTGTTGTGTTATAATATTCATAAATATACGTGAAGTTATTATTCATTAGCTTTATGTATACATACATATATATATGTAAGCTTGTAGACTGCATGTTGTGTACGTGGCCATAGAGTAAGATTATATATAAGAATGACATTGGCACTGACACACTCAGATAGAGAATTTGATCTTGACCGTGAAGTGATTTATGAAATACTAGCGACACGCCCTCGCTTCGCTTCGGAAACATTAAAACAAACATGAAAAAAAAAATGAAAAAAGTAGCCTATGTTCATCAGGGACAATGTCGGCTTCTAATGGAAAAATATTTTTTCAAATCGGTCCAGTAGTTTCGGAGCCTATTCGAAACAAACAAACAAACAAATCTTTCCTCTTTATAATATTAGTATAGATTGGAAGTAAAAAACCTTTAATTGTCTTGGCGAGTCTGAATATAGCCGCAGGCGAACTTTCGCGCATATACACAAGTAAAAAAAGTGTCATTAGCATTCATTTTTTAGTAATGTAAATGACAAAATTATTATTTAATATAATTCATACTAAATATTATTACATTATTAACGTTAAATATTTATTATTAATTATTTAATATTTAAAAAAAAAGAAATAAATTTAATAAAAATAAAGTATAACTTCTTACGCGCGTACATAAATACACGCACCCTTTTTTTTATAGCCTTTGTAGGCAGACGAGCGTACGGCCCACCTGATGGTAAGTGGTCACCGTCGCTCACGGACGTCAGCAATGCCAGGGGCAGAGCCAAGCCGCTGCCTACTTGTATGTACGTATTTCTGTTTGTGATCATATTCCACGCGCATATTTCACAGCAATTAAGAGAGCGATAATCTAACGTCATCTAGCTTCAGATAAACGTTGTTGGATCAGTCGGGCCGCGTTGAAGCACTTCGTTGAATAGCATTAACTGAACAATATTTTATGCAACGTCGGTTTCGGGCGGCGGGGCTGAGTGGCGGGGACAGCGCAGCGGGGTTCCGGATGTCATGGAAAAATTGCTACTTCCGAACCGGGGCCGCACAATAAAGCCCGTCTGCGTTTATTATGAAGTGTACAGACCTCTACTCAGCCAAGCTATAAACTCTTAAACACGCTATAAGTCTTGGTTTATTGTATACTATAGGTAATATAAGTAAAAATTGACGTTTTTAGATTTAGTGCCACTTCTAAAATAACAAGCTGTCGCATGTCAACGTTACCTGTGGAATTTTATTTTATTTCAGTTTTGGACCCTAAGTACATTAACTGAAAGTTCATCTATTGAGGTGAGATAAAATTTAGAAACCTGCGTAAAATGTTTCATAAGATCCACTAATTAGAAGATCATTTATAATATGTAATAGGGTCCGCGTTTCTGCTCCAAATAGAAAGATGAAGGACACAAATCAATCTGTTATTAGAGTGTATTTTTTAAAGGATAAATGGAATCTGTTTATAACTAGGTACGTTCAAGACCTCGACCGCTTGGCTTGGTCTTATATTTATTTGAACTTTTTAAAATACAAAGTCTGAAGTTTGATGTTCGTTAATACGTTTCAATGATTCGTACGATACACATTTTGGCAATTGTGATCTGTACAGGCTTTGCTTTATTCGATCTTGTATGACAGAATTCAAGAAACGAATTCTTTGAACGATATAAAGACGATTTAAGTCGTCACCTATGCCGATGTTCTAATGCCGCAGAGGCGTACCATTTTTTTAAAATTAGTAACGGAACTTAGTACATTTTCACGACAGACCTTCACACTGAAGAATTAATATCGTGTGAAAGATATAAAATCCACAAATATAATTTTGGTAGTAGTGACTGTTGGTAAAGCGTCCTGTGAGGTCACAGGGGTAAGTAACACCAGATCGCCTATTTTTGCCGCGAAGTAATGATGCGTTGTGGCTTAAAAAAACAACCGTTATGCTATACAATTAAGACTTACACTTTATGTATCAAGGTGTCATATGCTAAGGCACAAGGTGTTGTAAGTATCATAGTCGGAGAACACTACTGCCCGTTCTATGGTCATTCTCTTAGACAAAGTCGTCTTTTATAACACCCACGGGAAGATATGGGATGGTGTTATCCAAGACACACCAGCACACAGCCAAAACATTATTTACTTGGGTTTTTTAAATTCTTCTTGCGTTTCACATGCATTTTTATCCGATTAGATTTTGTTTCTTTTCCCGTCTAATATTGTCTGTCTGCCTTTCGTTTTTCTTTTAAACCATATTAATTTCTATATTTTCGACTAAAGCGGTATTTCGTTTAAGCGATACATGACATTTTTTATTTTACTTAATTCATCGTTATTTTATTTTAAAAACTTTTATAAGTCACATAAGCGCACTAGAAAAATTTACAATATTCTCTGTAAAGACAGAAAGCAAAACAGTATGTTAATAATTTATTACGTCGAATAATAAGACACAAAAAAAACGCAACTAGTATTATGTACATCTTACAGCAATCTTAATATATCCGTAATAATATTTAGCAAATATGATGCGACTAAGTAATATCTTTGATAACAATTACGACACTAACGAAGTCGCATACACGTACGTACGCGACGTCCATTCCGAGCTAACGTTCCGCGACAGACGTATCACACAAAACCGGCAACCGGGATATTCCGGATCCGGAACGACAATTGTATGCCGTTGTTGATACGTTTTCAATTGCAGACGGGCCTGTCAGTGTGCCAATTTCGTGGCATTCACAACAAATTACGTATTAAAGCGAGCGGAAGCGCAAACAAAACGGCCGTGTTCGTGACGTGAATTGAGCGAGACCTATGTACGTGCACCGAGACCAGATGCGGACGTCCCGGCCTACGTCGTCGCGGCGGGACGAACGGATCTACAAATTGTTTACAGCACCATTACCTACACTAAGTTTTAATTAATTAATTAATTGCGAAACTATTGTCGGCGCTTCACACAGATCTCAATTGTATTCCTACTAATAGACATTGGATACATGAAATCTGTGCAAATAGTATTCGTTAATTTTTATAAAGCTGTAAGAGAAATGTGCAAAGAATACTATTTGATATTTTAGTGTCGCTCTGTCTCAAAAATAGTATTACGTAATAATATTGCTCATAGTTAAGACTCAGCACAAAGAAGATATTTACTACATACTTCTTCTTAATCGTGTCGTCACTCTTGACAGAGTGGTCATGATCGTCATTTAGTTAAAATTCGACTATTTTCAAACCGTTGGTCAGATCAGGTAACTGCGCTCACTGGACTCTCTGTTGCGAACGCCCTGAGGGAAGCCGAAAACCGAAGGAAATGGAAACTGATGGTACAAAGAGCCACGAAGGGCTTTCAGGGACACGACCTTCAGCAATTATGTATGCGACTAAGAAGAAGAAGAAGAAGAACAAACCACATACATACCTTCTTAACAAACTAATAACACAAATTTCCTGCCATTCAACTGACAAAGATATTGAATTAAACGAGAACTCAATTTTTATTAAAAAACCGGCAATCGTAATGCCATAATCGGCAGATACATAAATGCAAGAAATAAAAGACGCACGACAGACAGGACGTGGTCCAAACGAAGGAACGCATCCTGAGCTGCTTGCAGACAGCCGGTCTAGTCGGCGACAAAGCCACACAGACAGCCCGCAGCGCGACTCCGACTCGTCGTGAATGCCTAATTACGACGTTGAGTAAATAACTTTCCTATTTGCCTCGGGTCGGGTCGCGTTCGGTAAAACATTAATCATGATTGAGCTAAGTGGCTTAATACGGGAGGGATAATGGCGAGCAATGATCGTCGGCAGGGGGCGGCGCCGCGGCGGCGCTCCGTTGGACGTCCTCGTGACGCATCGACGCCATACCACTAGCCTAGACTCGAGACTCGTTGGCTCACGTACCTCATTATTTTGGTCAAGAAGTCATGAACATAACTCAATTTACGTGGCGCGTATCAATGATTAAAAATATGTAGTTTATGCTCTACCTCGTTTCTGATAAGTATCATTTAATACTATGATTATCTATCTATACTAATATTTAAATCGACAGTGGTTTTTACGGATGTTCCTTTATAACCACTGAACCATGCATCCGATTAACTTGAAACTTGGTATCCATGTAAAAAATACATGTACTTAATGGATAGGCTAATATTTATATGAGTGTTTGACTCTTTACACCAGTTGCGGGGGCGTTAATGATGATTTTATTTTTATTGCTTAGTTGGGTGGACGAGCTCACAGCCCACCTGGTGTTAAGTGGTTACTGGAGCCCATAGACATCCACAACGTAAATGCGCCACCCACCTTGAGATATAAGTTCTAAGGTCTCAAGTATAGTTACAACGGCTGCCCCACCCTTCAAACCGAAACGCATTACTGCTTCACGGCAGAAATAGGCAGGGTGGTGGCACCCACCCGCGCGGACTCTCAAGAGGTCCTACCACCAGTCATTACGCAAATTATAATTTTGCGGGTTTCATTTTTATTACACGATGTTATTCCTTCACCGTGGAAATCAATCGTGAACATTTGAGAATCATTGTGGGGGTAAGAAATAATAATTTTAATTTTAAATGCCCAGCGAAGAGCGGACGGGTACAGCTAGATGTATTACTATTACTATTGCGCTATTCAGTACCGTAGACTAGGGGGAATAGGGACTAACACTAGAGCATAGAATAGGGACGAATCTGGGTTGATACAATGCCTTTGTAAGATTTCAATTTGTTGAATTCAAAAGGACTTTTAGATAATGTTTATGAATATTAAGTAATTTAATTTAGTCATCAGAGTTTTGTAACTGATTAAAAATATTAAAAGGTTAATTACCTAAAGGTAAGTACCTACCTGACAACTAAACAGTGCCACCCTATCGAAAAAGTCTATTGTCCCCATACGTGACCCGGTTTAGCCCAAAAGCCAAGGTGGATCAGGTCAAGCTAGTTTTTTTAAGGTTTTGTGTATATTTTTCAAATGAACTATGTATAATAATGAAAATTTTAACCTCCGGAAACGTTTTAATTTTAATGGTATTACCCTAAGAAAAGCCGCTGAAAATTTGTGTTGGAATTGGAAAGCTTTCGGATTCCCCTCAATCTACAGTATAGTTTTGTAACTACACAGTAGTTCTCCTATCAGCTTTATAATTAATTGGTCCAGCGTTCCCGAATACATACTATTACATTAACATCGTTTAATTAAGCTCGCACAAAAATGAACTTGTGTACTTGATTAGAAAGCACGTCATAGTGTTGCTGATGTACAACATGAGATGAGATACGGAGACCACACAGCATCAGGCAGACATATACAATGGAGTATTTAACGCCCGAGACAAGTTCAAAGGTAGACACTAATGATGAGATATAATGTTCTGTTACAAAGCCGTCATGGTTTAAAGTTGAATAACAATCTTAATACAATATTATTATATGTAATGTTTTTCTCAGTGTTCTTCAGTTCTTCAGTTATAGTGCTCGAGAGCGCTGGCAGATAGGTGCTACTAATGGTGGGATAGCCGTTATAATTTACAATGGTGATTTAGGCCACAAGTGTTTGGCGGAATTCGCATTGTGGTGTTTATTTTGTGTGTGTGTTTACATTATTTGAAATTACAAGAACTCATATTGTATTCGATATTATTTACATTAATGTTCTCCAATAATTTATTTTGACATAACTTTCACACTTTAGAGTTTTCTTTTTCCGTATACCCGATCTACTAAAAAGTCACGTTTGATTTAGACTCTCTGTTTGATAAATGTTATTATAAGTGACGATTATTTGAACATTTCTTTCTCGGCTCTCTACAGGACCAAATGAATTGATTGTGTTCAAGATAAGGCATAGTTCTAATAGTTTCCCATCTAACCGCAGCGGGGCGCTCGAGGGAGAGGCGGTTTAAGTACAAGAATGAAACCGCGATGGCTTCTAAATGGAAAACACAAACAACGGGCGGAGGCGAGCCCGCGGGCGCCGCACTATTATTGTTTGCACACCGAAACTAAGCCCACAGAACGTCCATGTACGGTAACGTACGGGAAACTTTTAAAGAAACCGGATCGTTTATGTATACTTCAAGTGTGTTGCAAATACACCGCAGATACAGCAAGCTTCATAGCGCTGTTTAAAAAAGGTAATAATTTTTTTCGTTCCTCTTAGGCCCAAATTAACACAACCGTCTTAAGAAAATGTATTAATTAATAAAAACCAGGTACAGAAAGAAGAGTGCAACAAACGGGATAATTATTAATCTTAATTTTTTTTTTTTTTTTTAATTGCTTAGATGGGTGGATGAGCTCACAGCCCACCTGGTGTTAGTGGTTACTGGAGCCCATAGACATCTACAACGTAAATGCGCCACCCACCTTGAGATATAAGTTCTAAAATCCGGCTGCCCTACCCTTCAAACCGAAACGCGTTACTGCTTCACGGCAGAAATAGGCAGGGCGGTGGTACCTAAGCGCGCGGACTCACAAGAGGTCCTACCACCAGTAAAATCTTAAGAAAATGTATTAATAAATACAAAACCAGGTACAGAAAAGTGCAACAAACTGGATAATTCTAACTTAAATGTAATTTCGGTCTCAGTAGGTGAGCAGGGGGTATTCGCTTCGTTGTCGAGAGCTTTTCCTTGTCACCCGGCATTACACTAAACGATAATATCGATATCACGATCGAGTTCCGATCTTAAGACGGCAACAATCGTAGTACGTCGAAGTTAATGGAACCGCCGTACCCGCTCGGCTCGCTTCGGAAAACCGAATCGTTTTATGCATAACTCTATTACCGTTTAACGCCAAACTGCCGCCCCTCGATTGTTATGAGAAAACTTTAACCAAATGAATATTTATGTACGTATTAAATTTAAAAAAAAGAACCTTTCGCGATGAATATGTTATTAGAGTGCTTTGTTACTGGTGGTAGGACCTCTTGTGAGTCCGCGCGGGTAGGTACCACCGCCCAGCTTATTTCTGCCGTGAAGCAGTAATGCGTTTCGGTTTGAAGGGTGGGGCAGCCGTTGTAACTATACTTGAGACCTTAGAACTTATATCTCAAGGTGGGTGGCGCATTTGCGTTGTAGATGTCTATGGGCTCCAGTAACCACTTAACACCAAGTGGGCTGTAAGCTCGTCCACCCATCTAAGCAATAAAAAAAGTGAATAATGTTTTTTCTTCTTGTTACTAATCGTATTGTGCGACGTCATGACAAGTCCAGTAACGTGGCTGTCGAAACAAGCCTTATTCAAAAATATTAAACATTTCCCAAAACAACATAATTTCGCAGCATATAAAAGGTTTCTCTTTTAACAAAAAAAAAAAAATGTGTTCCAGAAACAAAAATTTTCTTTTTAAGAAAAGTTTCCAAAATGGCTACCGCTTCACGTTTGAAAGCCGTGAAAAAAACGTTGCAAGGATTCTTTCCAATTGCGCTTTAGTACGGATTCATCTTTTAACTCGCAAGCGACTCGTTTACACAATTACAAACATTTCCCCTTATTCTTCTCGAGTTCTTGACCGGGTACATAATATAAAGTTCACATTAATTGTTCTCTTTTCAACAATGTTTACGTACAAAATTGTAAAAATTAACTCGTTGAGAGAAAAATATAAAGGCTCTTTTAATTTTTTTCTATTCTTCAAAACGAACAATACAAGAACAGTCGTAAAAATTCAATGTTGATAAAAATTTCTAATTTTCTTGGTTTCAAAACTTGAAGTCCCTAGAATGGTTAATGAGACTATTACGGCCAGTAAAATTATAACGATGCTCGAAGAAGGTAGCAGTCTTGAATTGTATTGTCGTTGTAAGCCTGCGCGGGTAGGCACCATTACTCTACCTATTTTTACAGTTAAGCAGTCGTTCTGTCTACAGTTTGAAAGCCGTTGGAAAATACAATCGAAACTTCGACCCATGTCTGTTGTTAGCGCGATTCAAGTTTTACCCGGTTTCTTCCTACTACACCGATTACCGGTTTGACACATGAGGTCAAACTCTAAATTGAATGGTAGCGGCTCTTTTAACCTTCATGTGATTTGTTTGGTGCAGCGGTCGGGGAACCGGGGTAAAATGAAATTTTGGGGGGTAAAAATGAAACTTTTGTAAGTAAAGAGTATATATTGAAGGGAAACTTCTTTAGAATCGTTGTGATTTCAAACTCATAAAAATATCATATGAATTATAAAATAACAAGAAATTATCATAATACTTATATTTTCTGTGGGGGCGATTTCTTTCCTCAACTGTATATTACATATATTACTATTATTACCATTATGTAATACTAGGTATTACATTGATAAATTGAATAAATGATATTTAAATTTAATTTTTAGTTATTGTTTTCTTTTGAAAATTATCGTGGGGGCTTATAACATGAAAGATGCTAAAAAGAAGCGATTTCGTTTTTTTTTTGTTCTTCGCCATGGGGTAATATCAACTTACACAAAAATATTTTGGGGTAAGAATTAAAAAAGTTCCCCGACCGCTGGTTTAGTGGAACAAATTATATGTATAAGCAAGATTCACTCAATTGTTTTATAACTAAAATATGCTGAACTGAAACAACGTGAACATAACAAATACGAAATATAAATAAATACGGAGATGAAATATGAAGCAAGTCAGAAATGAATCAGCCGAACTGTGTATCCGCTGCGAGTTCATGCGCTGGCTGATCTTGTAATTGGAAGTTATCGGAAACTAGCGCCTACGGTCCAGCGAGGCGAACATCCTCCGCTCTAATAAGCTAAAATCACCGTTGCTTGCTGCTATTTATTTCTCATGTTTTTCATTTTGCTCTTGCGAAGATATTGTCTTGTTTTTAGTATATTAAAAATGTAATTCCTTTATCATCCAGTTTTTTTTTTTCAAGGAACGTAGATGTTTTTATTTATTAAAAACAAGTAATAAGCGGAAAACATTCGGCAACGCAATGTAAAAGAATCATACATATGATGACTTACAATTAATTATCTTTTAAATTCATTTATTGCGTTGAGGGGTGAGTGAGTTGACGGCTCATTTCGTGACACTAAATGATCATTTAAGTCCATAGAAATCACAAAGTGACCGCCACCAACAGCCTTAGGTGTCGAACTGTGTATAAATTGTATGGTAAGTACGCAAATTATTATATTTGCCGGTCTGAGTTTTATTACACTATATTATTCCCATATAATAGATCTCGTTGGTACTCAAATAGTACTGGACCTCATATAGTACGTATTTCATTTTTTTTAAATCAAATCTGCCTGCATCATTTCTATATCGGCATAGTCGCGTCGCTTGCTGCGAACTCGTCGATAGCGACGAATAGTTAGACGACCGAACTAACTCACACAGACTGACTTCCTCAGTAGGTCGCGATTCCGATCCGGTGCTAGATTTTACGAAGCACTGCTCTTGTTAGGACTAGTGTTGGCAAATTCTTACAGGTTGAGCCCGTGATGTCATCTACCCATTCGGGCGTAGCTGGAATAGTCCCTTGGCTATCAGCGAAGAGTTAGGAGGAAAAAATCAGTGTATACATTTTTAAGATTCGAACGAACACTTGGTGCAAATTTTGAACATGATAATGTATAAGAATTTGCCTTGAATACCGTTTCGATAATCTTTCAAAACTTCCACACAACAGTAGAGAATCACCCCCACAGTTCTTCATACCATCTCTAACGGTAGTCATATTAGGAAAAATAGATTGAAACAAAAATTTAGGCCATTGTGTATACTAGTCTCGTGTAGTAGTGTACGTGTAGTAAATGCGTATGGCAGCCTTAATAAGAAACCCACAAGCAACATAGTCAAAATATATAAAGAAAAACAATTTTTTTTTTTTTTTTAGGTTAAAAAAAAGATTTTGATTTGGTTTGATGTGATACTGTGCAAAATAATTTGTGGAAAAATGACTAAAGGTTTTTTTCTTAATATTGTACAGAAAACGCAATTAAATCTTTTATTATTGTTTAACCACTTTTAGAATATTCCATACCATTAAAAAAATATGTACTAGCGATGAAACTGCTGACTGAGACTGTTAATTTTTTTTGCAACTGTCACACAGAAAACATGGCCTCGAAAATTTCCCGTCGGAACTAAGCCTACACTATGTTTCGGGTAAAATTATTTCAAAGATTTTTAGTAAATATCTTCCCAAGAACGGAAAGATGTAATGTCCTGTCTGAGTTGCTATTGGCAGTATCCCCTTTTTAATACGCTTTTATTAGCTTCAGACGTATGTATGTTAGTATGTAACGGAATCTTTGAACATGATTTTGAACCCCTTCAAAACGTCGCATTAACTCGAAATTTGGTATACTTATTAAAGACCGATGACAATTCAATATTAAAAAAAAAAATTAAAAAAATATATTGAACAATTGAAATTCAACTAAAAAATTAAAAATTAAATAATAGTTTAGAAAACTAACAAAATACGTTTTTATAGAAAGTTCAACTAAAAAATAGAAAATATTTTTTTTACAATAAATTTATTTTTTCTTACAATATTTTTAATTGAAATTTATTAAAAAAAAAATATATTTTTTAGTTCGATTTTCTATAAAAGCGTATTTTGTTAGTTTTTTTAAACTATTATTTATTTGTATCCAAGCGATTCTGAAGTTTTCATCTCAACAGTACGAAAAAAAATTCCTGTAATAGTCAAGACGTACAAACGTTTTCATTGATAGGCTAAAATAACCATAGCACAACTAATAATACTATGGAATTTATTTGCAAACACTATAATTGTAAGTCCGCGTACCACATGCCAACACTCGCACGCTTTCACGATACTGCGTCAATGTGGCACTGACATTGATCGATATTGTATAAAAGGTACAGTTTCATATCACTTAGACGATTTCTGTTTCATTTTTAAAAAAAAAACGGCACTTAAAGCTTTGAACTCCATAGCAAACAATATGGAAAAACAAACAAAATTCGCGCGGTGAATAAAAATATCGATGACAATGCTACGAACTCGGAACGAAGAGAAATTTTTATTATGAAACTGCGAGTTACGTTGACTATGATGTAATATTAAAATGAAAAGTTATATTTGGGAACACGGAATCGAGCTACATTAAAACTAAGCTAGAGCTATATATTTTATTCAGTAATTTTATTTATTTTAGTAATTTATATATAATTTTATAATTAATTTAAATGAAAAAAGTCAAAAATAGTTGATTTTTTTTTGATATTTTGATACTTGTGTGGAAATGATACGTTACTATCTATAATGTACATAGTAATTTGAAGAACAACCAGACTTAGATTAAGCAAATTGACGTTGCTTAATGCTGAAATTAATGTAACCCACGTGTTTTTTGACAAAAAAAATAAACAGATTTTTTCCAAATGAGAATTGCATTAAAACTACGATCACTTGGTAGCGTACACTTTTGGGCAATTCTGTGAAAAACTAGGTCTATCAAACGAATTGTATTGTAGTTTTTGTCCAAATATTCTCGATTTTTTTCTATCATTTATACATTTCTGGAATAGGCGGATCGAATATAATATATTGTATTTATAAATTTCATTAGTAAAAATATTTGTTCTCTGTTAAGTTAACAGATACCACATAAAAACAACATACGCCAATAAGTCACTGAAAATCAACTACAACAAAACTGACTGCATCTACGGTAATATTGTGTTACAACGCGTTAAACCTAAACATAAAATCGAAAAAAAAAAAGAGATCCGGACCCTAACTCTAAAAATATTACCGGTCCTTTGGAATAAAAGACTATCATATAAATAGCATGTATACTAGAAAGTCTTAATACGATGAACAATGAGGATTTAAAGTTCTAGACTGCGGTAGGTACTGTTGGCGTAGGGCCCGTCACCATAAAGAAGCCGATCAAACACCGATCGCAAACAGAGGAGCGTCGAGCCGCGCCCGCGTCCACGACAAACAATACTTGACCGATCATCCCTCACCTACATACAACTATATACATATACCTCATTTATATTATGTAATGAAGTCACATTTTACTGGTGGTAGGACCTGTTGTGAGTCCGCACGGGTAGGTACCACCGCCTTGCCTATTTCTGCCGTGAAGCAGTAATGCGTTTCGGTTTAAAGGGTGGGGCAGCCGTTGTAACTATACTGAGACCTTAGAATTTATATCTATAAGCTATGTCTATGAGCTCCAGTAACCAGTAACACCAGGTGGACTGTGAGCTCGTCCACACATCAAAGCCATAAAAAAAAAACATCCCTACTGATCTCGAGTTGATCACGGCTAGAGTAAATAAGGCACACTATTATGTGAGCTTAATGAAGGGTTCAGGATTATAAATTAAGTATTAACGAACAAAATCTCGCGAAATTCTACGAAGCCGTACACAATTCACATTCAATTTTCGTGCCCCAAACGAAATACATCGCAAAGCTACGCTTCGGATATTACAAATAACGGATATCCGTAAATAATTGCGACCGAAACATTCCCTATCGAGTTCCCCTAATAACCGCAAAAGAGCTATCGAAATTGTCGATTGTCATATCAATATTTTCGACGGGGAGCGCAAACACGAATGATGACATGTGACATTGAGCATAAAAAAATATGAAATGCTTTTTTTTTTTCAGCCAAATTCAAATCAAAAATAAGTTGAATAATCTCAATTCGGAACATGTACTACTTACTATTGCAGCAGTCGGTCAATATCTATGTAACATCAAATAAAACTCTTAATAAAAGGGATTTTTATCTCTTTGCCTTTTCCTCTTTTTTTTATTGTAACGTCACAGAGCCTACAACTAAATGAGCTGCTGATTTGAATACAGGTTAATAGATTTTCTGAGTTAAGTTTTAATTTTTTTTTAGTTGTGTAATCTGATAAAATGTTGTCTAAGTTTATATCGTTCCAAATAATACTAGAAAATAACAACATTACTACGAATAAAAATTTTAGTATTAGTGCGAAATAAAACAAAAACGGACTAATAAGAAGAATAATTATCTGTTGTTTAAGTTAATTAAGAATGCCTTATCACAACCATAAAAGACAGAACGTATGCGGTTTACCATTTAAAGACCCCGTTTTGAGCTCCCCTGAAGCTGAGCCATTGAAGAGTTTTTATACTAATTATCTTCTCCTAGGCTTTAACCCTGGAAAATATGGTGGCGATTATTTTCCATTCTATTAAGCTGTGACTGAAGGGAAATGTCAACATTTATAAACGTTATTTTACATATAGCGTCGGCAGTCGATTATGAAAATAACATGTCAATGTGCTCTCAGACGAAGCGCGCGGTCGTACGATGCTAATGATATACAAATGAAGCAAAGCCGAACCGCACTGAATACACGTCTTGCAAATAGAAAAAAAAAACCAGCTTTTCGCTACATTTGCGGGAGTTCCATCAAATTATAACACTATAACAATATTGGGAATGCGAATCTGTGTTTGTTGTTGTCTCCTTTCTCGAGTTAGTGAATGGGAATAGTGTGCTCGTAATTTCCATAAAAAATTATGACAGGCGAAAACGGTATTTTTTTTAAAGAATTACGATCGGAATACGTCAATTCGTTTTAGGAAAGTAGATAACGGCTCTTTTTCTATTTTGATATTTAGTCTGCCTACATTTAATCTGACTTACTAGCTGGGTACAGAATTTTCATAAAACCACGTTGTTGCCACGTTTTCAATGTATATATTACAATTATGTAGAATTAGGATAGAAATTGACTAATTCTAAAGGAGCTCACTGATCTCTATGGGGTATCCGACATGATGAGTATTTAATTGAGGACGTGGTCGAGTTGATTCGACGTCGCTATCCTCAGATACATTAGGCAGAAAAACTGTTAAATTACTCAAAGTAACAATTACTTCCTTAAACAATTTTAAATCCTATACACATTATTCACCTTTCAATACTTTGTTCCAATTTATATTCATTTGTGTTCTTTATCAAGGGTAATCTAAAAAATGAATTGCTGTTCGTTAGTCTCGCTAAAACTCGAGAACGGCTGGACCGATTTGGTTAATTTTGGTCTTGAATTATTTGTGGAAGTCCAGAGAAGATTTAAAAGGTAGATAAATTGAAAATGCTCGGAATCAAATAAAAATAACAATTTTGTTTTTCCTTTGTTGTGTCCCGTGTCGGACGGATTCTTTTGTTTGTTTTAAGTTTATTCTGGACAAAAGTTTAAGCCTTTTATTTATCGATTGAGGCAGTACGAAATCTTGCGGGGTCAGCTAGTCATTTTAATAAAATTTTGCGTCACATTACATAACATATGAATTTAGATTTTTTTTACTGTTTCGCAACTATTACAGTACAACACGTTAATTAATATACATGGTTGACAATTTTCAGAACGGAACGTGCCAATCGTGGCTTGACGTCGATGCAAATGAGGGTGACGGTGGCGTCAAGGCAGGCGCCAGCACGCGCGGCGCCGTAGAGGCGATCTCGCGTCAACTAATCGTCGACACGACATTACGAGATGCCGCTTCAAATCATTTAAAAATTTGCATTTAAAGTTGCTTGGATGCTTTAGTGACTAGCAGACGACCATATTAGGGACGATACAAGCAATAAACAGTCTAAAAACTTTCAATTTTAGGTGTTTCACGAATCTCTTACACCCAAATCTGGTCACAATCTATTGAGTGTGCGACTCATTACTCATGTCTAAAAACCGGCCAAATACTTGTCGATACGAAATGGTATCGTATAAAGATAAACGGTCACATTTAAATTTTTAACGTACAGTGTGAAAGTAATGGAAAAGTTCGAAACGTGTACTACCAAAAAAATCATTCTATAAAACAAGATGACATAGGTGTATGGTTTTTTTTTTACTGCTTAGATGGGTGGACGAGCTCACAACCCTCCTGGTGTTAAGTGGTTACTGGAGCCCATAGACATCTACAACGTAAATGCGCCACCCACCTTGAGATATAAGTTCTAAGGTCTCAAGTATAGTTACAACGGCTGCCCCACCCTTCAAACCGAAACGCATTACTGCTTCACGGCAGAAACAAGCAGGGCGGTGGTACCTACCCGCGCGGACTCACAAGAGGTCCTAACACCAGTGATGACGCAAATTATAATTTTTGCGGGTTTGATTTTTATTACACGATGTTATTCCTTCACCGTGGAAGTCAATCGTGAACAATTGTTAAGTACATATTTCATTAGAAAAATTGGTACCCGCCTGCGAGATTCGAACACCGGAGCATCGCTCAACATGAATGCACCGGACGTCTTATACTTTAGGCCACGACGACTGGCTCTAATAAAGAGTGAAAAAAAAACAAGACGACTTAGTAATAGGGCGTCTACTGAACCCGTACGGGTAGGTACCAACACTCTTCCTAATTCTGCCGTGAAGCAGTAATGCGTTTCGGTTTGAAGGGTGGGGCAGCCGTTGTGACTATACTGAGACCTTAGAACTTATACCTCATGGTGGGTGGCGGATTTACGTTGTAGATGTCTATGGGCTTCAGTAACCATTTAACACCAGTTGGGCTATGAGCTGGTCCACCCATCTAAGCAAAAAAAAAACATCTGTGTAGAGGTTCTTACATAGCACCGTCTTCCAAATTTTGTTTTGTTAAAAAGCTGTCGGTTGGAGGAACCGACGGTGGTAGTAGTCGCAAAGAGATGCATCATCATCTTAATCACATTATCATACTAATATAATAATAACATTTTAAGTATTATTAAATCGCCCACAAAATTAATTGCTTAGCTTTTACAGCAATAGAGCCTGGTTCTTTTGTCGAGAAGCTTCCATAGGCCTCCAGAAACGGTGTTGGAATGCTCCCGCAAAAGCAAGTCCCATTTAAAAAGGGTAACGTGCCCATTTCCGTGCCCTGTCTGAGCCTGTTCATTGGCATGACTACAGAACTCTAAAAATAACGTATTTTTGTGATTTATTTCTCATTATTCCGAGTTTGATATAGTTAATTATGTCTTCATACAACTTAGTGTGGATACCTAGTTATGTCAGTTCGTTAATTATATCTTTGAAATTCTTTTTACCTTTTGTTAAAGTTTTTTGCCTTTTGTTTAAGTTTAGTTAAAGTTAAACTTTATTGAACAAACCAGAGTTTTTTTTTCTTTTCATGGAAAAACGGTATCACCATTCCATAACGCTAACGATCAAGTTTTTTTTTTGCGCTGTTACTCAAGTATTCCGATTTTAGCATAGTTAATTATGTCTTCAGACAATTTCATTTTCAATTTCAATAATCTAATACCTAGTTATATTAGTTCGTTAATTATCCTTTGACAGAAAATTTTATTGAACAAAACACGAGTTGTTTGATTTTCATGGAAAAATTGGTATCGCCACTTCACTACATAACGTCTAAGTCGGTCAAGCGTAATGAGCAGCTGTCAGCGTGTATACGATATACGGTCGACAGATCACGACCGCGATACGATGACGACAACCCATTAAAAGAAACCATCACTAAGCCTGATGGTACTAACTGAAGAGGGTACACGCGCAATCCCCGTACAGACAATCACCATATGTGACATATACGAAAACAGGTTTCAATCTTTGGTGGCGTTTTTTTTTTTATGCCGAACTGACTGTTATTGATGTTATTACTACGTTCTGAAGAACAAATTTTTTATTCGTGCTAAGGCTAGCATGATAAATATTCTATGTGTTATATTAAAGTTATATACATAAGATCACTAGAATTATCAGCCACTGATTATGTTTATAAATTATATTTTATAGGTTAGGATATGTTTTTCGAACAATTTTCGAGAAGTTTTTGTGGCGGGTAGCCATCATACAACGCAAGATAATCGACAGATGCCTGAATCTCGCTTACGACATTTTCAAGATAAAGCGCATATATACAAGTTCCGAATAACAACATTCAGACCGTCGGTCTACCGAGCAATATCATCCGCTCGGTGGAAGATCTTCCCTTTGTCGTATATTCCTACAACTGGTGACCTGCGACGGAACAATCGCAACAGACCTTCTGATTCATCATCAGCGCATCAAAAAAAAACTTCGGCTACCACAATCCCCACATTCTCGCAGATAAAAGCAAGTCATCGACAGTCGTCCCACAGCAAGCCAGCATCGCAGCCTCAACAGGACCATCGCAGCCGACTCACCGCGCTTCCTGGCCCTACGGCACGCACCTACACTGCCTCATCGCGCAGCATTCAAGCTCAGTCTCGACTCACCGCAGACTTCGAGCAGCACTGGCGACAATCACGCAGCATTCAAGCTCAGTTTCGACTCACCGCAAAACTTCGAGCAGCACTGGCCCTTGCAAGCTAATCTCAGCACGGACAACGATAACTAAAAAAATGACACGACCTCCGGTCTCGGAGGGGAGTGATGTGGCGGGTAGCCATCATAGAACGCAAGATAATTGACAGATGCCTGAATCTCGCTTACGACATTTTCAAGATAAAGCGCATATATACAAGTTCCGAACAACAACATTCGGACCGTCGGTCTACCGAGCAATATCATCCACTCGGTGGGAGATCTTCCTTTCGTCGTATATTCCCAAATTTTTATTTAAAGTTCTCACTGTTAAAACATAGATTTAAGTGATTCAAATTTCACATAAATTTTCACAAAACGTGCGATACTTTTCAATTTACACGTATTACGATGAGATTGAAAAGAAATACACTCTTTCAATTTACCACACCGCATCAATTTAAAAGGACACAGCCATTTATATCAATTGTGGAATACAACTCGGAAATGCCAAGAACATAAAACAACAATAACTGTAACGAGACGAGATGTTCGTGCCATGCGTTTGATTGGTGGAAATGTTTTTATTATCGCGGCAGAACCGTACGCTTATGACTAACAAGTTAGATAAAATTTAACGATAAAATTTACAGAGCTGTTAGTTTATCGATGAAACATTTCTTTTTGCCTAGATGTGTGGACGAGCTCACAGCCCACCTGGTGTTAAGTGGTTACTGTAACCCATAGACATCTACAACGTAAATGCGCCATACACCTTGAGATATAAGTTTTAAGGTCTCAGTATAGTTACAACGGCTGCCCCACCCTTCAAACCGAAACGCGTTACTGCTTCACGGCAGAAATAGGCGGGGCGGTGGTACCTACCCGTGCGTACTCACAAGAGGTCCTACCACCAGTAAAAAATGACAAAAAATGAAAAATGACTTTTGATGACAACAATATGAGGCACACACAAAAATAAACATTTCCTAGAAAAACTTCTTAGTTTCCATTGGCACACAAATTCACGGCCCATTTGCGCGTATTCCTAGAACGCGTAATTCCAACAGGTAAACAGTTAATCGATTTTCAGTCGAAGCGCAAAAAAAGATTTATTATTCAATATCTGAATATCAGGAAAATCTTAGCTCAGAGCCGTTATACGTGGCACGTTTAACACAGTTGAAATGAAGCAGATGACGGATGAAATAACGGCTGCCGTCGGTTTTTTTCTGTTTTTTCCTACCTATTCGCTGGTAGTCTAAGGGATTATTCCAGCTCACGTGGACGGATAGGTGAGCTCACGGGCTCAACGTGACGAAACTTGCTAATACCAACCCTAGCAAGAGCAGTGAGAAGATCCGATGAGAAACTCAGTAGGCTGTTGTCATCATATCGTCAAACCTCATTATTGCTTCGTGATAGGAATAGGTGGGCCGGACCTGTAAAGGTACTGACACATGCGGTATTACACGCTACTTATACCATATTACTAATTACGTACATATGAATAAACGTCAATTTACAACCTCTTTCTTCGTAGTGGTAGTCGATCGCGAATTGTAAGGTACAGAACTCTTAAATTATAATCAATACCTGAAACCGTTTGTGCGCATAATGGCAGGGCTAATACAATAATACCAACGTAACTATTTGACTATGGATACTAAAAGCCATTCATAGAAACGAAACGTAATATTAATTAAATTTATTGAATTGAACTGCTCACCAAAAACAAATGAAATAATAATACATTCAGACTTATGACTAACTAGCGACCCGCCCTCGCTTCGCTTCGGAAACATTAAAACACATATGAAACAAAAAAATAAATAAAAAAAAAAGTAGCCTATGTTCATCAGGGACAGTGTCGGCTTCTAATGGAAAAAGAATTTTTCAAATCGGTCCAGTAGTTTCGGAGCCTATTCGAAACAAACAAACAAACAAATATTTCCTCTTTATAATATTATTATAATTATAATTATTAATATTATAATATAATTATAATTATAATAATATAATATAATATTAGTATAGATGCAAAGAGTCCGATACTTTCTTTTGTGTTATTATTACTGTTTACTATGAAGTTTGCTGCTTGTCTGTATAGTCAATAAAAAAAATCGGATGTCTGTAAAGTCGGTTTACTGACGATAATTGTACGTGACAACGTCATAAGAAAATACGCCTCAGAACGAGGTAACGCCGCATGAGTCATGTTTTTTCGTGCGTGCAGCCGGCTCCATCGAATTATGAGACGTTGTCACGTCAAAAATCAATATCATTATAAAAGTAACAGTACTATAGAGGAACAAGTTTTTAAGGGAACATACACACATGACATAATATTAACGCGCTATTTCTGCGAGACCCGTAATAAAAGCAACCGATATTATCGCGTCGACGTACTCATAAGAAAACTGACCTCGGCCGAGTGAACAAACCTCTAATCGAAGACGAGGGCGCGCCGGGGCCCAGAGCATAAATCAGGCTCCCCTCGCGATGACGCCCGCCGCCGGAGCCTTCAATTTGGCACATCCTTAAAATGACACACGAGACGCGCGCCCCTAACGACACGACCGCGTCAACTCTCGCACGGCTTATAAATAATAAATAAAAATAGGAACCATATCATTATTAATATTAAGTAGCTTTAAATTCGAATTCGAATTCGAAGTCGTCGTGGCCTAAGGGATAAAACGTCCGGTGCATTCGTGTTGAGCGATGCACCGGTGTTCGAAACCCAGGCGGGTACCAATTTTTCTAATGAATTATGTACTCAACAAATGTTCACGATTGACTTCCACGGTGAAGGAATAACATCGTGTAGTAAAAATGAAATCCGCCAAATTATAATTTGCGTAATTACTGGTGGTAGGACATCTTGTGTGTCCGCGCGGGTGGGTACCACCACCCTGCCTATTTCTGCCGTGAAGCAGTAATGCGTTTCGGTTCGAAGGGTGGGGCAGCCGTTGTAACTATACTTGAGACCTTAGATCTCAAGGTGGGTGGCGCATTTACGTTGTGGGTGTGTCTATGGGCTCCAGTAACCACTTAACACCAGGTGGGCTGTGAGCTCGTCCACCCATCTAAGCAATAAAAAAAGACGTGTGGCACTCGGAGACTGCCGCGGTAAAGCTATTGCATAGCATTTTTTATCAACTTATGCAATTGTAAATCGACAATAATAATTTAATATTAAACCAACAATAAAATAAGATCCGACGAGAAACTCAGTGGGCTAACTTTCAATGAATCTGCTACATTGTGAGTATTCCATTTTGACCGTGCACTCACTAGAGGGCGCTACATGGGATAGAGACACGCCTTTGGATGTTAGTTCTAACTCTCATTCGCCCAGAATCAACGGTTTATCTAGTTTATTTTTAATGCCACTCCAATCACTGAATGAGTAGTAGGAGTAGTAACAAAATTCTTCGACTAAGCGATAGAAAATGGCACGCCCAACGCATTGTAATGTGATATAATTTTCTATTTTACAATTCCATTTGTCGCCGATAGATGGCGCTTGACGAAAAAGCTGAATCGAGCTATCGTTGTGTTACCCACGAAATTATATCACATATTTTGATAGTACATAAATCGGTGTTTAGACTTCTTAATTTAAACACCACACAAGCGCAACGTGTGAATGTGTTGAACGCGAGCTACATAGCAGGCGTAGTGAGGGGTGGAAGGTTTTTTTCGTTACGGAATTTCACGATTCCGCTCTCAAGCCCGCGATAAAATCTATGCAATAGCTTTAAAACAAAGTTATTAATGTTAAGTAGCTTTAAATTGAATTCCATCGTATCAAAAACGTATCGCCGGCTAAAAAATTAATTTTCAATAAGTTCAAAAGTATTCAAATCACGTCATTACTATATTGTCTACGTATTTATATTTGTGACTCGTCCAAATGTATAGTACTAATCCAGCCACCGAAGTTACAATCTGTCGAACAGTGTATACACATGTAGCGGGGTAATAGCAATCAGGGCGGCATCGTAGACAAACTGTCGGGTCGAACCTTAATTGGCGGTCGCCGAGATTTATGCGGGGAGCTCGTCACTACGCCGCGACCGCATCGCCGCCGACCCACCGCACCACTCCGACGGTCAACCCTTACCAAACATCGCCCAAAACTTATTAACACATTAGCGAAGTGTTACGATATAGCTTTCGTGGGTCGATTTTGTGTAAAACCTAATTATTTGCGGTAACATAATTTCGTGATCAACTAAAACGATTTTGGAAATCCTGGAATTGGTATTATCGGCATCACTCTACTATTTAATACACACACTACTATTTAATACACAATAGTTGTTTGAAGGCAAAAATAAGCAAGCTGGTGGTAGTGGCACGTTCTGGTACACAACATGTTACCAGCGGTATCAGCTGTTTGAATTTATTAATTAGTTAATTTGTCATGTATGTCATACAGAAGAATTACTTCACAACTAAATACGTAAGTATATTGCTCTTAATGTCCGGCATCCGATAGAATCCGATCGAACCAACAAAAAAATTAACGCATCATAAGATTTAGCAGAAGTTGACACAATTATTAATCATGGCAAATAAACAAGACTTCTTATCAGTCGCTTACTCGGGAAGCTACGCTTTTAAGCTCGATAACGACCCGCCAGGAATTATTAGTATAAAATTATTACAGTGGCCACATATTTCTTTTAAAGTTTCCAGCGAGCTCTACTGTTATTAATACATCACAACGTTACGATTTGAACAACATTATGAAATACGTGATCTCCTTTTTGCAGTAAACCAGCGTCTTCAAGTAAGCGGAAAATTGCATATTTTTTTATATTCTTATTACACGATTACTCAAGCGAACGCCGTACAAAGGATCGTAGAGTACGCTAGAGTTATAAAAGATAACGCAGATGAAATTAAATTGACAAAGAAAGCGGCGACGTCGACGTTGGTTCGACATATTATTTTAAAAAGAAAATTTAAAATCACGTTTGGTATTCAAAGTATTCAAAGAGAGTTAGTTCAAAGTGTTCGTGGACACAAAAGAGTAGATTCAACTCAAAATATCTATTCGAAAAATATTCACTAAACTAACATATTTTACATACTTTAAATTAATTAAAAAATTAAATACTGGTTTGGCATATTGTCTTTTTTATTCATGCCGTTAAACAAGCGTGTATTTCGCTTTGAAAGACAAAATAGCCGTTATTGTAATGCAATAAGGTCATCGACTTTACGTTTCAAGGTGGGCCGCGGCATTGACAGTTTCATACTTATGGACACGAACATCAGGTCGTGAACTCGTCTGCTCACCTACGTTATTTAAAATTAATATTATTTACAAGTCATTGGAAAGGTGGTTGTGTAGTTTTCAAAAAAAATCCTAGAATTTTACACCGGATTTAAATCTAGAATTCGTTCGTATCAAGAGGTATTTCGAGACGTTAGGGGCGTTGTTTTTACAGGACGCCAAGAGGACAGGAGGGGTGGAACTAGCCCTCTCGTTGCGAGGGGGCAGCGGTGCCGTTTTCAATTTGCTTTATTTGCGCTTGTTTTAATAGCGTTCCTCCTTATTGCCCTCGCGGACGACCAGCCAAATTGCTTCGTACTCAGTCGCCTTTTGATTAAGAATGTAACGTGAGATCGGACCACGAGCAAAACTAGTAATGAATTGGTCTTTTCCCAACTCGATAAATATGACGTAAGAAAATTAAAAACATAAACTGTCGTGTAATAAAAATATATTATATCAACGGAATGATAATTATAGTCACTCAATTATCCATCCACTGAGCAGTTGACGTGTAAAAGGACCTCATTTAACCGAGTTGGCTTCTCACATATACTCGTATTTGGCATAAATTACGGCCTTACCCATACGTCACAAAAATATTTAATACCTATACTTTTATACTTCTACAGAACTACAGCATGTGGTAAGACAAGAGTTGGGTAATCTATGAATTAATTCCACGAAGATAATGCCATAATTTTCACTACACTAAAGCACGGTTGTTCGATTGGTTAACTATAATTTCATTTCCATTCTAGATGCTCTATGACCAAATACAGGAGCTCCTTAGATGAAGCAACATGATTGCCGCTTTTCACCTGTAAGCCTGAGGCCAAATCTCAGTGTCGTATCAACGATACATTTTATCATAATTTTACTACTCCATCCAATAACAACATCTACTTTCCGAATTTCATTTTTCTAATACCAGTGGTTTCGGAGTAAAATGGCTGTCATGTGACTAACGAACTGAACGTCGTAATTTTTCCGATGATAGATTTTGGAATCCGGTGATAGATTCTGCAAAGCACTGCTCTTGCTAGGGCCAATGTTAGCAAATTCTCTCAGGTTGAGCCCGTGAGCTCACCTCTCGGTCCGGGCGTAGCTGGAATAGAACCTTAAGCAACCAGCGAATAGGTAGGAAAAAAATCTAATTTATCACTTGAATCTTTTGCTATCCGCCTGAGAGACTTGAATGAGACCTTAAATGACTTACCTTAGCCAATGCCGTTTCGCTATGGCGGTGTGACAGCAGATCGCGTCGTACTGATCAGCAATCCAAACGATCAAGATGATGTAAAATGCTGTTGTGGTATCGTTGAAAAACTCTGACATTATGGCTTCCATTCCTGTAGAAAGAAAGAAAAATATATTCAGTTTGCTTTCTCCATCTACGATTCCTTCATAAGCGCATAATACTACTACTTATGATCTAAAAATAAATTATTGAAATATTTTCAAATCAGAAGTACTTCTTCGACTATTTTACAAATACGAGGGCTCTTAACGATGTCTGAGCCCGAGATTCATTGAAACGATAGAATTATTATACACTTCCATCTCAAGATGGATGCATAATCCGGCTGTATTCTCCGTTTGCAAAAATATCATAAAACAATGCTGCTTTAGTGTTATGACCGTTCCATTTTTTTTAAATAAAATCTTAAAATGTTAAAATCAAATCTGCGGGTACAATACGTTTTTAGGTGTTAATAATTTTTAGGAACTTGCTTTTTAATGGAGTAGATAGGTAGACTAGCTTACGGTCTATATACGGAACTCATGGGAATCGAAAGACGCTTCGCGATGCCCATTTCGCAATAAGAGGTTCAAATCGAAATAATATTAGAAAAACTGCTATCGGACCCTTTTCAAATAGGGCGCGTAACGTTTTTGCGACAGAAATGGGTAAGACGCGAGACCGCCCCGACTGAGCTTACTGCAAGCTCGCTGCAACATGCACTCATAAAGTCTTCCGAGGCTCAAAAGAGCTTACTGGTCGAGTGAACTATTTTGAGCTTTTAGTTATAGGTTAAATACTTGTAGCGGGTAGCCATCATACAAAACAAGTTAATTAACAGATGCCTGAATCTCGCTTACGACATTTTCAACAACATAAGCGTGCATGTAGACAAGTTCCGAACAACAACATTCGGACCGTCGATCTACCAAGCAATATCACCGGCCTTGTGGAAGATTTTCCCTCCGTCGTTATAACCACATGCTAATCAAGTACACCGCACAGCACACGCCGCACGGCTAGCCCACGGTCGAGGTTAACACGAAATTCGTTGTCACATTAAGTATCGCGGGTCATATGTGACAGCGACACCAGAGACGAGTCGTCGGGTGTCGAACTAATTAGGTGCCAACAATTACACGTTAACGACCGAAACCTGAGCGCACCCGCCACGAGCTTATTAACCGCACACATGCATCGGTCTCGCAGCACTACGACGAGGCAATTCATTTAAGCAGCTTTATCAGGGCCAAGTGTCTTCAACTTGAAAACGTAAGGAGATTGGGAAGTTCGTCTCGAGACATTTGAAAGCTCAAATACGTGCTTGGATGTAGAAATTTCTAAGTTGAGGATTAAATTTCAGGTAATATTAGCAAACATTTCGATATGGTAGACACGAATAATACGAAACAATAGGCCATCAGACGTAGGAATATAACTCAATAGAAGGCGGACAACTGTCCGGCGTCGCGGGCAGGGCGTGCCTTATTTGCATTTTGATGAGGCCCGACACTGATACAATAAACACGTTAGGGGACTATCGGAAGTCCGGCAACCGCCCGCCACTCGACCCGGCAACGTTTAACCGAATCTATTCATAACCGTGTCGCTCAATTAACTCTTGCTCCGAGTTATAACATGGTGACGTCTATACTTCGTCTCGACTTAACTTAATTGATCTTATAAGAATTCTCTTTTTTTATTGCTTAGATGGCTAAACGAACTCGCAGCCCACCTGATGTTAAGTGGTTACTGGAGCCCATAGACAACTACAACGTAAATGCGCCACCTACCTTGAGATATAAGTTCTAAGGTCTCAGTATAGTTACAACGGCTGCCTCACCCTTCAAACCAAACCGAAACGCATTACTGCTTCACGGCAGAAATAGGCAGGGTGGTGGTACCTACCCGCGCGGACTCACAAGAGGTCCTACCACCAGTAATTACGCAAATTATAATTTTGCGGGTTTGATTTTTATTACACGATGTTATTCCTTCACCGTGGAAGTTAATCGTGAAAATTTGTTAAGTACGTATTTCATAAGAAAAATTGATACCCGCCTGCAGAATTCGAACACCGTTGCATCGCTAGATACGAATGCACCGGACGTCTTATCCTTTAGGTCACGATGACTTGGAAACGTAAGATTAACATTAATTTTGTGGTACTAATACAGTTTCATAATCGCTATTAATATCCAATATGTTTATGATTATTAGCAAAAAAAGACTTAACGAATATTGTTTAAATTTTATTGTGACCTTTTTTTCGATGGTTCTAAACTAATAAGCACTAGGTTTAGGAGCACAGTGGAGTCTTCGCTGGCACTTGCAAAAAGTCACCGGCAGTTACCTATTCAACGGAGCATGCGACGTAATCCCGAGCAAGACGAGTAAACAAATTACCCGGGCCGGGTCGGACCGTGGACGTGACGCCGACGGTCCTCTATTAATTTTAATTCCGGCACTACGCGAAGATCACCGAAGATGGGCGACAGGCACGCGCTGCCTCCATCGGAAACGGAATCAGCGAGAAATTATTGAAACAGTGCAGTATTTACGTACATAAGACGGCATAATGAAATATTGTTTTTTCTCTTCTCACTTGTCGTTTGCTGCAGAATTCAATTTATTGTACGGAATAAATATATATATAAATGAATTGCTGTTCGTTAGTCTCGCTAAAACTCGAGAACGGCTGGACCGATTTGGCTAATTTTGGTCTTGAATTATTTGTGGAAGTCCAGAGAAGGTTTAAATGGTAGATAAATATGAAAATGCTCGGAATTAAATAGAAATAACACTTTTGTTTTCCCTTTGATGTGTCCCCCGTCGGACGGATTCTTTTTGTTTGTTTTAAGTTTGTTTTATACAAAATATCTTTTATTTATCGATTGAGGCACTACGAAGTCTGACGGGTCAACTAGTTCTACGATAAATATACGGATTTGAGATATTCGTTTTTTTCTTTACTTGACAAAACTATTATTACAAAAAGTAGATATAAATTTAACTACATTCACATACATAAAGTAGCGCTCTGCGATAAGTTAGAAAGTGTCAATACCAATTCGCGAACCAGAAATACAAACTACAGGTGATCCGCGGATGTATCAGCAGTGCACAATCAAAAAAAAACTTTCTACGGGAATCAACAAATTATGAATAAAAGAAATTTTAGTATTATTCACACAATTTAAGTCAATATTCTGCAATATAAATTGTAAATACGAACGGTTGATATGGAATTGGTTTCAAAAAGCAATAAAAATTTATTATGATTTCGAGTCGCTTCTCTGTTGTTACAAGCGAATACTAATAAAGTAATTGATGTATCGTAGGTAAATCTTCTTAATCAAAATATGCTAATATTATAAATGCAAAAGTTTGTAGGATGGAAGGATAAATAATTTCGATGGATAAATGTGAATAAATAAAGTAAATGTGGCAAATAATGTTTGTTACTCTTTCACGAAAAACTTGGTAAATAGATTTTTATAATTTAATATTTTATACACATAAAAAAATATATATTTTAAAGTACGTCCAAGCAATGATAGGTGTGAGTTGTTTCACAAAATTATTAATTTAAGAATTTTGACTGTATTTTTACATACACTAGATTAGACCAATTTAAGCTGGTTAGTTAGAATGAGCGGCAGTGGTTTTAAAGATAATAATTATTTTCGAGATCTCAATATGGCCAAACTAAAAAATACAACAATTACTGCAAGCTTAGTCTGTTTCGAGCTAAACGCTGGTATAATTCTGAGAATACTACTGCCCGTGCTTCAGTCAATCCCTTAGTAGCCACCGGTCACCGTCCTCGTCGAACCCGTCGCTTGCGACGAAGGGCTCGACGAGCGAACTAACCCATAGACACAGCCCACTGAGTTTCTCGCCGGATCTTCTCAGTGGGTCGCGTTTCCGATCCGGTGGTAGATTCTGCGAAGCACTGCTCTTGCTAGGGTCAGTGTTAGCAACTCTCCGGTTGAGCCTCGTGAGCTCACCTACAAACGTTAGGGCGAAGCTGAAATAGCCTCTCAAGGCTATCAGCATAGGTAGGAAAAAAAAAAAGTAGCCGTTTACGACACCCACAGGTAGAGTTGAGTGATGCTATGAGCGTTCTAGGCCAAAGGACGTTAATAAAAAGGAAAATAATAATTGAAAAATAATGTCTGTCTGCTATCCTTGATGTTACCAACATGATTTTATACAAACAAACATTGATTGTCTACGCACTCTACTAATAACTACTAATACTCTACTGAACTAATTACTTTTTAAAGTTTTTTTTTAACCAATGGCAATGAAATCTTTATTATAAACTAGTTTTTGCCCGCGACTTCGTCCGCGTGGAATAGTTACTTTGGCATAACGCTAAATTTTACCTGCGACTTCATTTACATAGAAAGAAAAAAAAAACGATTTTGAAACATTCTTTATTGGTGCTCCGTTTGTATTGGTCTTAGCGTGATGTTACACAGCCTTCCTCAATAAATGGGCTATCTAACACTGAAAGAATTTTTCAAATAGGACCAGTAGTTCCTGAGATTAGCGCGTTCAAACAAACAAACTCTTCAGCTTTATAATATTAGTATAGATACTGTATAAATACTTGGTTACAGATTTTTACTAACAATACGATATAATATGAATATTTATGTGAGTTATGAAACTAGATTTGTCGTTTTTCAAACAGTGACGTTTTAGGCGACATTAAAAGTTTAAGGGCTGCTTTGATTATTTGGATTTATTGTCAAATTATATAATACATATTACATGGTATATATGACAGTAATAAATGCGATTTCTGAGGCATGCGTTCCGTGCTAGTCAAACTTGTAATCAGTGGAAGAAATGCACACAAATTGTTAGTTCTTACTTCCTCAGTTTAATCAAGGGGGACACCCGCAGAGCTTGGCGGCGCAACTGTACCCTTCCTACGACTTGGTGCAAATTGAGAATAATGGATCCAGTGCGGCATTTTAGGTTTACTCAAGGTGTTTTTGTAATATTTTTTATTTTATGATAGCCGTACAAAGGTAAACGTTTCGACTGTCTACATTTACTCTAGATTTTGAAGCAAATCAGTTTAGTTAATCTCTGCACATGTACATCAGTCGTGTTCAACAAAGCAGCTCACAACAGCCCTAAGTCCATTCGGCATTCAGCGAGTTACATTTTGCGTAATCCTCGCCTTGCATCGAAGATCCGTCTTTACGATCTCGTTAGTGCCGGTAATCGCCACGTTGCAGGATCCGGATTACGCCTGTGCATTATTAGTGTTTTTATTGATTCACTCGGGTGCTGTCGTAAAGTGAGATTATTATTCGCGACGTGGCCCGCGCCCCGCACTGCAGCCCCCCGCAACGCCTCCGAGCCAAGTTGTTTTGTTACTTAATCGCGACGATAACAACGTTTAACGACGGCTAGGTGACTGGCGAAATTCCGCTTCGATGTTTAGTGCTCATTCTATTTTCATTAACCATTTACCCACTTAATGATCCAGATCCTAAGGGAGTGATTCAATGACTTGGACCCATAAAATTAAACCTTAGCGTGACCTGTACAGTATAATTAATAGCTGTTACCGGTCGCTCATGTTTCTTCTTAAGCACTCAGTGTTACCGCTCCATTTAATTTCAGTACACTGAATGTAATAATTACGATGGGCTGCTAGCGCTTTTTAATCAGATTAAAAGAGCAAACACTTTCCAGTTACTTCAATTTCCATTATGATGTTAGTGCGCGTTATGCGGGAAACTAAATTAATTTCACGTTAATTTATGAAGGAAACTATTCTAACTTAACGTTCCGCTAAACAGAAAATTATTTTTTGACATGGTACGTTCATATCGTCTTATCTCTGCAAATGTGTCATATCGAATATCAATAGAGTATTATCAATATCAATACATTTTCTCAATAGAGTTCAATAGAGATCTAGTGAATTGTAGTCTTTAGAAATTATCCTAGACTATTCGCTATAGGAAATTCGACGAGAAAGGATGAGGGATATGTTAGTGCATCAAACGCGATTATAGAAAAATTGAACACCATTCCCCTACTATTCTCTTCTTAACCATCCTTAATAAATTACAGTTTCTAACTGAGAAAATCTCCAGTCAAAAAAAAACCATTTTAAGTAAAAGGATCTTTTTTACTATAAAACCAATTTCATGCATCTGAAAAAAAGTAAGCGTGTCTAATACTAACAATGTTTTTTTTATTTTTTTTATTGCTTAGATGTGTGGACGAGCTCACAGCCCACCTGGTATTAAGTGGTTACCGGAGCCCATAGACATCTACAACGTAAATGCCGCCACCCACCTTGAGATATAAGTTCTAAGGTCTCAAGTAAGTTACAACGGCTGCCCCACCCTTCAAACCGAAACGCATTACTGCTTCACGGCAGAAATAGGCAGGGCGGTGGTACTCACCCGCGCGGACTCACAAGAGGTCCTACCACCAGTAAAAAAGTATGTTTTGTGAAAATGTACAGTGTCAGACAGTTCTTAACACTTACACTTATTTTCAAATATCTTAATAAGTTATAATTGAAGGATTAACTTTATTATCACTGATTATAAATTCAGGCAATAGGCCGCATTTTCCAGAATAACCCCCTCCGAGTGGAAGTCGATCGTTAAGAGACGTTCAAGAGGTTAATTAGCACAATCTGCTTTGGGCTCCGTACTTCTAAAATTTGCTTCGTTCTCGACAAGAAACTCACCTCGTTATCGGCTTATACATAATTTTAATATATATTGTTTGTTTTGTTGTACTCTCGAAATTCGATCGTAAAAGACAAGTTGATTATAGCGCGCGACGGTATCGACATCGCATTAAGGCGTGCCTCTCGTGCTCCGCAATGAAATTTTCACAGTCCACATGAGGCGTAATCTGATAACCGGGTACAGAGTTAATGTGGAAAAGTGGATCAGTGAGTTGGGCGTGAGAGGGCACCAATAGCGCTGGACGTGCCGTGGTCAGATCAACATTTACCGACGGATCGAATTACAGAGCGCCGCCACCGAGTCAACGTAACGCAATAATTGATTCAGTCTATAGGGCGACGCACCTTTTTTTTTTCAAATCCGGGCAAAAAATCACAATCCTTCATTAGGTAACGTTTTTAATTTGATCGGGCCCAGCTAGCGAATAGGCTGCAACCACATTTCGGTATACATATAAATAACGAGCATTTTAGTTTTATTTCAGAAAACTTTAAGTTCAGTAGCCCAGTTGAGTCTTTGCCTGCGAAATAAGCACTTCAATTTACGCGGTCTACTTATATCGATACATTTCACAGTTATCCGGTAGAGCCAGATATAATAATGTAGGAACGGAACGGAGCAGTATGGACGGATGACAGATATGGAGCACGACTAAGTGAGAGAGATAGGAGATATCGTGTTAGGAAGTAAGAAAGACGGCAAATGAATGCGGAACACTTAGTTTAATTTTTTAAGCGAGAAGAGGGTAGTTGCCGGACGCGACGGCAGACAGACGCGATATAACTCTGAACAAAGATAAAATAAAAAATCAAGTTTGTGTCAATTCATCAACCGTTTCACTGGCCCATCCTGCATATAAAACCCCACAATAATAACAAATAATTGGGCACAAATCCCGCACGGTCATTCGGTCTCAGATTATGATTCCCAGTGCTATGGGCACCAGAGGCTGACATACATATTTATATACATGTAAATATATAGAACACCCAGACAAACAGCATATAAACCTGTTTGCCCGATGTGAGAATCGAAACCCCGACTCTTGGCGTAACAGTCAGGAGCTCTAAATATTGCACCACCGAGTCAGTACTTACTCATGACTCTTGTTCACGAATGTCTTCCAGGATGAAAGATGTTTGAAATGACATTTTATTCTACATTCTAATAAGCTGAAACCGTGGACTTGTATGAAATAAAATTAAAGTTTACATTGTATATAAGTCTCCTAAACTATTACTTACATACCACATTATTTGATTAAAACATGGCGTTCGCGTCTAACTGAAGTAGTACTGCTGACAATAAGCGAACACTGCATACCGATATCGGCAAAACGAATGCAATGAGATCACGTGCAATTGAACACTATACGATCTGGAAATACTGCAAAACAAATGCAGGAGCGCTCGAAACTCGAGTCGAGGATACGACCACAGAAAATATAAAACTAGAAAGATATATTATTTCTACAGAGCAACATTTTCAACGATAATCTTATGTAACTTGGACGTGAGAATTCACAAGAGACGTAAATTTATTGAACGTTTTTCCCAGTGAAATCACTTTAATTTATTCTTATTATACTAAATTATATTTAGGCAATGTTTAATCAGTATTATAAAAAAACATAATAACAATTTAATATTTCCAAAATAACCGATGAGGTTGAATATTGATATGAAATTATTTAGAAATACTTCCTTTACTATACTTATTTTATTATTATTATTATTTCTTAAAAAGTAAGAAGACGGACTAATAAGTAAAAAGTAGAAAGTAAGAAGAAAAGTAAGAGGAGACGAAAGGTTAAGAGCCCGATGCATTCGTATCGAGCTTCTTATATACATATCGTACATACATACATATTTTTCAAATTTTCACGAGTTACTTCCACGGTGAAGGTACACAAAATCGTGTGATAAAAATGAAAACGGCTAAAATTATAATCTGCGTAAATACTGATGGTACGGTATCTTGTGAGCCACCAGGTAAATAAGACCACCACACTGCCTATTTTTGCCGCAAAGAAGTAATGCATTCCGGTTTAAAGCGAGGGACAGCCTTTGTACAGTAGAACCGAGACTTAGAACTCACGGGCTCCGACAAGCATTTAACACCAGGTGGACCGTAACCTCGTCCATCCATCTAAGCAAAAAAAAAGATAATGATTTTCAGTTTTATTTTGAAATAGTAAAACCACTTGATTCAAATTTGCGAATGGCAATAGCGAAAGTTGGATGAACATGATCGATGTTTCTAAAAAAATCTAAACTTTTTTGAGATAAGACATTTGCCTAATAGATTTTAATGAGATGATTTAATGGGACTGTATTTTATTATGTGGGTATATGCCATAAATATGTGAAAAGAAATACTATTATGTTATCGCTAATTACGTTATTTTGAAGCAAATTGTACGGAACGACAAAATGTTTATTAGTACTTTCTTTGTAAGAGGTCACTGACCTCATTGAAATCTACAGCACGTGTAACTTCATGATATCTAATATATTATACAGTATTTAATGGTTTAAACGTTTGTTTTATTTTAGACATAACACTGCAACAGACTTCAGACGATAAGTACAATATCCACCCTGTATTAAAGAGTGTATTTATGGACTTGTTTGTTTGATTACACGTATTGTGCAGATTTAATTGAAATATATTACAATCGTTGTTGGCACTTCAGGGAAGGTTTTTAGTACGACCAATATACGTTGTGCTAAAGGCGGATCGTTTCAAGAAATAAATGTACTTTACATACATACGGATACAATCACGGCGGACATTACCCAGATCAAAATAAAACACACTTTATAGTCGTGTTCTTTTATTATATTATTCTACAACAGATCATTCAACACCTTACTGGTGGTAGGACCTTTTGTGAGTCCACGCGGGTGGGTACCACCACCCTGCCTATTTCTGCCGTGAAGCAGTAATGCGTTTCGGTTTGAAGGGTGGGGCAGCCGTTGTAACTATACCGAGACCTTAGAACTTATATCTCAAGGTGGGTGGCGCATTTACGTTGTAGATGTATATCGGCTCCAGTAACCACTTAACACCAGGTGGGCTGTGAGCTCGTCCACCCATCTAAGCAATAAAAAAAAAAAAAAAATAATAATTCGATGCTAAAGGTACCGTACATTTTACAAAAAAACTCAAACTAGTTTGTTATACGCTTGGAGAGATGAAAAATGACAAGTTAATCCACTTGGGAAGCAGAAGCAATATTGCGGCACTCGATTCGAAAAATACGCTCCGATTATTAAAAAAAATGGTTATAGTCAAACAAAAACAAATTTATTTATTTATTGCCGTTGTACGGCAGACGAACATACGGCCCACCTCATAGTGAGTGGTTACCGTCGCCCATGGACTTCAGCAATGCCAAGGGCAAAGCCAAGCCGCTGCCTACCGTAAAAAAGATATCAGTAAAACTCGTTAGGACATTGCTGGGCCGGAATTACCTTTGCAAAGCTATTTATGATTGGAATTTAACATCTTATTAAATAGACAATAATTTTGGAAAAGGAAATAAGACATACAAACAGACATACAAGAGAAATACAAACAATACATTGTCGCGAATGACGATGTCTACGACACAAGCTACTGGTGGTTAGAGCTCCAACGTCCTCGCGATACGCGCCGTAATCATTATAATTAAAATATTTACAACGGTACCAAGTTATATCTGAGTCGATAATTTGAAGTGCACTACAATATTTTCTTTATCGCACTTAACAAGTGACTGGTGGTAGGACCTCTTGTGAGTCCGCGCGGGTGGGTACCACCGCCCTGCCTGTTTCTGCCGTGAAGCAGTAATGCGTTTCGGTTTGAAGGGTGGGGCAGCCGTTGTAATTATACTGAGACCCTTAGAACTTATATCTCAAGGTGGGTGGCGCATTTACGTTGTAGATGTCTATGGGCTCCAGTAACCACTTAACACCAGGTGGGCTATGAGCTCGTCCACCCATCTAAGAAATAAATAAATAAAATCGAAGTTAAAGTAAAGATACGTCTTACGAACATTATTTAAAATAAATGCAAAATTATATTTTATGTTTGTTTGTCTGTGTGTTTGTACAAGATAATGTCCCACAATCAGCAATTTTTGAACTTCGTTCTTGCTGTTTTTTCTTTGTGGGAACATTATTTGTGTTTGTTTTAATAAACAAGTTGAAAATCAATTAGCGGATACATTTTCGAAGAGAATAGCTAAAAAAAATTGTAATTGTCTTGTTTGTGGGTGAAATAATCAAAAATATTTGAAATTTTGCACGATCAAAGCTTCACTGAGGGCCTTCCGGCGTACACCGGATGTAGCTATTGCACCCAATTTGCGAGTCTCTCTTACACTCCGTAAATATTACGAAACCCGTCAGTTCGTAACTAAATAGCAGAACTCAATACTCCCAATTTAAGTGCTTTTAAAGGCGAATTTGTAAATGATGTAGTTTTAAATAGCTTTGTACTTTTCGGAAGAAAAAAAAATAGCTGGATTAGCAGCGTCAGTGGAATATTGTGATAAGATTGGGCTAACATTAACTAGCCTTGTAAATATTAAGATGAGTAGAGGCAGTTAAGTTATGATGTTTATTAGGTAACTTTAAACCAGATAAGCCGTGAGCTCGTGCACTCATCTATGCAATAAATAAAAAGAGTAACGTGACCTAGAGGTAGGCTTTTGAATTGCTTAAGGCAATAAACTCAGCTCGGTGTAAATTAGGAAAAAACTGTTGTTCTATTTTATGAATACATTAATCAAATTTACTTGATTTTAAAAATGAAGGTTCGTAGTTATGAACTGTGTAGACACATCGATCTTGAAATGAGATGGAAGTGTCGATTGCATCGTATGTTACACCATTGTAACTACGTCCTACCACTCAAACCGAAATGCACAACGATAGTGGAACGTATCCGAGCTTACGATTCATCATCTTATATATAAAATTCTCGTGTCACAATGTTATTTATTTATTTATGTACACACAAAAAGGAAGACATAGTACAGAGTAATAGGAAAATTATGTACAAAGGCACTGCTTATTTCTTTAAGAAATCTCTTCCAGCAGACCTGCGAGAGAATATGAGAATAATAATTAAAAGTAATGAGTGTGTGTAGAACAGCTAAAATATCAAATACAACATGAGAATTATAGTAATGCACATACACATAGCAAATATTGTTAAACTTGAATACAAAATATTATAAGTAACACAGTATATTACGAAGAGTATAGAACAATGATGATTCGTTACCATACTCCTCTGAAACGGTTCGACCGATTTTTATGAAATTTTATATGCATGTTCGGTAGGTCTGAAAATCGGCTACTATCTATTTTTCATACCCCTAAGTACAAGATAAGAGTTGTCCACCCCTAAAATTTTTATTTTTATTTTTGGACAATTAGTTTTTTTTTTATAATGAGGCATTAGGTATGTGGTTGAATGAGGTTTTGTTATTTTTACATTCCCTAATCGTTCACAGCGCTACATGCCTCTTTCACTCTTTTACCACAACCTTACACGCTTACAATAAGTTAGATTTTTTTTTCTACACTAGAAATCTTATATATGGGAAAACAAAGTTTGCCGGGTCAGCTAGTATCCATATAAAACTTAACCTTTTGACGACGAAAAACATTATATGAGCATTAGTTTTAATATATTCCACATCGAGTGTTTGAGTACAAAACTAAAAGTCATGAGCGCGGCAGCTGTAGTCATATGACATGTTTCGATCGCGGTGTTCTGTTTGACTTGTGCGATACGGACCGTCCGGCCGGCGATCACGAAACTAATTATACCTCTAGGCCATCACGACGACGCGTCCGTTCTTTGCAAACTTGCGAAATGAATCTCTAAACTCGTGCGTGCTTCGCTCTTGTGGTCCAGCATATTATACTGAAATTTCATGGAGTAGTCAGTTGCAGTAGTTTTTAATTGCATATTCGTTAAAAACTCACTAAAGCTAGTTCCGCGGTATGATAAGAAACTTCTTTCTACAGTTTTTCTTTATAGGATTAAACGAGCGTTAGTAATGAAAGCATGAATTTATTTAAGAATGAATACAGAAAACTGTTCTCAACAATATCATGGCATAAGACAGCTCTTTTCATTAACCGCTGCAATGTTAATTACGTAGTTATTTTATAATTTACCTAAAAGCGGGAAACAACAAAATGAAAGTACGTTAGAATTAGCTGTCTATAATTTTCTTGGCGTTTTTTTTTTCTAAAGTCGGGTGCAGCATCTCATCTGTATACTCGCTCGGGGGAACGAATGTTCTATCTAATTAACTTTATCATAAAGCGCCGGTTATTGCCTTGTCGACCGTGGGACGGTTTAATCGGAAACTCGCTTCAGTATTATAAAGTGGGATTATTGTTTACGGATTACGCGTTCTTTTACAAGCGCTATTAAAGTTTAACTTTCAAATATCATTAAGAACAAAGCATACAGATTATAATTATTTTGTGCTTATAATTATTAATAAGCCGTGAATTAATAAAGTATTTTCGTTTGAGAGTGACTTGAGAAACAGTTGAATTTACGAAGCGTAAAACTTTGCTCAATAACGTGGATGTAGTGAAGAGCAGTCTTCACGAGATTGCATCGGATTTCGTAGAGTGTAGTAATTCACTTGGCAGATTGGTGCCGCATGAGGTTCTTACGGTTCATTTTACGGGATCAGGACTAGGTTACGATCGCCCACATTCAATTGTTCTATCTATCGTTCTATTTGATTCGATCGCGCACGTTAAAATGAAACGGAATCATGTTATTGAATAACGATTGAAAAACGTTTTAAGAATTCATCTACAATCATCAAACAAGAAATAACTAGTCTTTTACTGGTGGTAGGACCTCTTGTAAGTCCGCACGAGTAGGTACCACCACCTCGGTTATTTCCGCCGTGAAGCAGTAATGCGTTTCGGTTTGAAGGGTGGGGCAGCCGTTGTAACTATACTGAGACCTTAGAACTTATATCTCAAGGTGGGTGGCGCATTTAGGTTGTAGATGTCTATAGGGCTCCAGTAACCACGTAAACACCAGGTGGGCTGTGAACTCGTCCACCCATCTAAGCAATAAGATAAAAAAGTCAAAACGAAACGGACTCATGTCATTGAATAATGATCGAAAACGTTTTAAGAATTCATCTACAATCATCAAACAAGAAATACTTAGTCTATCCATCACTATAAATCTTGTGTAAACATAACTCACAGCGTTGACCAAATGAAAAGACGATGACGTCCAGATAGCCCGAGGAAAGCTGACTAATCTCGCAACTAACTCAATCAAAAAACAATAGGAGGAGTTGTAATATATATTTCGACTTACCATCCCTCAAAACGGGAGACAGTAAAGTCTAAAATAGCCACGACCTAAAACACAGAACAGTATCAATCAATAAAATCTCGCACTCTACACCACAGACCGAATTCGACATTCGTCAATAGCTACCATGTTCTTTAAGTCTCCAATAAAATATAAAAACTTTAGTATCAAGAATGTGGTAATGCTTATTAAAAACACTCGGAGACTGCCGCGGTAAAGCTATTGCATAGCATTTTTTATCAACTTATGCAATTATAAATCGACAATAATAATTTAATATTAAAAAAACAATAAAATAAAACCACGCTATATTTATAAACATTAACAAAAGCAAAACATTAACTGTTCCCTTCACACTCATAACCTAGACCGCGCGAGGGAGAGATGGGCAGACTTTTCATGATGTGCATGCGGCAGTGCGACGTCACGCCGCGCGCTTATTTACAAACACTACACAAGCGCAACGTGTGAATGTGTTGAACGTGAGCTACATAGTAGGCGTAGTGGGGGTGTCAGGTTATTTTCGTTACGGTATTTCTTGATTCAGTCGCCGCGCTCAAGGCCCGCGATAGAAGCTATGCAATAGCTTAAAAACAAATATTTTAACGAAAAACAGTAGCATTAACAATCAACAATAATATTCGCAAGTACGTGAACGAAACGAGAATTCGCTCCATCAATATCGGTCTGGGAGTGAGGCGGTCGCCGGACGGTCGTGTAATTCACTTAGTAAGATTAACTCGGACGCTCCAGACGGTTTACACCTAGAAACGTGAGTCCACGGAACATTTGATAACGTCATGATGGGTTTTACAGCAAGAGTTCGTTTTGCAATCCAACTTAATGTAATCTAATATGTACATACATATAAAAAATACACTGAACTACAATTTCTGAACGTAGGTAGCTAAGCTCTACACGAGTGCTACAGATGTGCTACGGCGTAGATGTACACTCGTACACTCGATGTTGCTCGTAGCAAAATAATTTAAAATTTAGAATTATACAATATTTTTTTAAGCTTTTAATAAAAAGTTTCGTACGGACTTTTTTATTGAAAATTTTCTCCTCTTTAACGAGCTTTTTTCAAAGTTCCTTAGATATTAATATTTTTCGAGTTATTAACGAAAAACTAAATATATTTTTTTCATCTTATTTTGTTAATAACAATTGCAGTTTTTTACCTGCACCAAAATCCTTCAAAATATATTTTTTCCAGAGGTGATTCCGAATCCAATGAGCTATCGCTCATATTTTTAGGACTTTTATCTCTATCTTTCACGTTTTTGAACCTGTTGGCTAGACTACAATGGATAACCTCACTCTTATATCTACACAATTTTTTTATCATACCTTAGTTGCAAGTGTTTGAAATTATTTTCATTATTTCGTTACACCGTCGTATAAAAGTTCACAAAATATATCTCTATCTACCAAATTCATTAACGTAGTAATGAAACTTCTAGTAAAATAACTTTGACGCACGACCGTCAGTCGGGACTGAATGACATTACAGAGAATCCGATTTGCCTACGGAACCCTAAGGCAAAAAAATTCTCTGCTAGTAATGCTGGTTAGCAGAAGAATACACTCATAACTAAATGTTAATCTTTTGAAAATAGTTCGAGTAAAATTAAAATTTTCTCAATTAAAAGTGGAAATGGAACGTAGGGGCAAAGTTTCAGGTTTCATCTAAGATAAAACTGAACTGTCTGGCGCAGATTCTATCGAGTGAGGATTATGAGAATGGAAATTGGAATCGGTCAGTACTTAAGAGTCTTTTGAACATCAAACTTTGAATTTGGTTATTGAGTAATGATCAGTGCAATTTTATACAATATATATTCTGTGGCAGCAGTTTTTTCTTGTTTCAGTACTTTGTATGACTAGCGTCTTTCCTTTTATGCCCACAATTTACTACTATCTCCAATTCTTAGTATTATTTTTAAATCACAAAACAATTTGGGGGTATAAACAGATTACTATGTCGATTACTGAAAAAGAAAAATGACAAATAACATTTCCATCGACTACCAACAAGTTGGAGAAAGATACGCTAAATTGCATTACTAACAAGGAGTTAGAAACTACATTGAAAGTTCATAAGGAAATAATAAAAGTATCGTCCCGCTGAGTGAGATCGAAATATCAACGGAGCACGACAGAGGAATCAAACAGACCATGGGAAAGTTCTTAAAACTCTCGCTGTTGAGTTGTTGCCCATTCAGTCTATAACTCTTATTACAAAGTTGAGCCGCTTCGAGCCAATAGACTACTAACTTATAACTAGCGGAAAGATATCGTATTACAAATTACGAAAGATATGAAAACATCGGATATTAATGTTCGACGAAAGTTTTGTTTTATTATTTCGTGAGAGCGCAGCGTAAAGCTTTTGTTACGGAGCCATCATTAAAATTAACCGCAGCTTCGGTTATAGGCCGCGTATTATTTTGTAAAGCATAATGAGATTAAACATTTCCGTGAAACGGTACTCTGTTAAGTGTTTTGGTTAATGATTTTTGCAACCAACGTATATTTATACAAAGATTTTTTTTTACAATAAATTGTGTTCTGAAACATGCACTTCAAAATCGAACACACAAGGAATAAATCTTTTAGCAAGGATGGTTTTTTGTATTAGCGCTGTCTAGAAGGTTCAGCCGTTTAGGAGTTTAGGGACAAATACAGCCCCAGAAGAATTATATAAGTTTAGATAGTATGCAGATAAATCAGCAGAAACGTGCTAATGCTCTTGTCAAAGCTATAGTGTATTAATTGTTTTCTGAAATCCCACCCATGATGAACTGTACAAATGAGCCAATTCAAAGACAAAATCATCGTAGACCCAATCACCTAGTTTTAATCAACTAAAAACAATCTACGTTCTGACATGATACAAACTTGCTTAGACTAACTAACGTTGTTTGGCGATGGGAAATGAAGCAATGAAAAACATAATGTTAGGTAATTATTAAAAATAACCGCGTTTATCGTTAACGGCTATGCTGGGAATCGAAAGTTCAAAGGCAAATCATCGTAGACCAAGTCACCTAGATTTAATCAACTGAAAACAATCTACATCCTGACATGATACAAACTTGCTTAGACTAACTAACGATGTTTGGTGATGGGAAATGAAGCAATGAAAAACGTAATGATAGATAATTATTAAAAACTAGCTGACCCGGCAGACTTCGTAGTGCCTCAATCAATAAATAAAAAACCTAAGCTTTTGTATAAAATAAACTTAAAACAAACAAAATCAAAGAAAAAACAAAATTGTGATTTTTATTTAATTCCGAGCATTTTCATATTTATTCACCTTTCAAACCTTCTCTGGACTTCCACGAATAATTCAAGACCAAAATTAGCCAAATCGGTCCAGCCGTTCTCGAGTTTTAGCGAGACTAACGAACAGCAATTCATTTTTATATATATAGATAACCGCGTTTATCGTTAACGTAGCGTATATTTTGAAGTGTCCTCCTCATAAGACCAGATGAAGTAACAAATCGAGTTAAGTTTCAGCACGCCGGTGGCTGGCACAAATGCAATAAGAAAGCACTCAGGGTAATTCTTCCGGGCTGGACATCACCAGCCGCAACACTCTTGCAACATAAATATAGTGAGCTTTGGACAAGAAACAATGTGTTTAAAATGACAATATAGCAATTTATTCTCGCAACTTTTTGTATTGTTTATCAGAATATAGTTATAATAACATTTATGTTCATATGTGACACAAATTCCTACAAAAGTATAAATAGATTTAATTATTTAATGAAATTATATATTTTGTATATGACATTATTTATACGTTTGACAGCCACAAGACCAAATTAAATAAGACTAATATTTTTAAATGATTAGTTCCGCTCTAAGCTAGTGAACACTAGAATGGCAGTCCATATTCGCGACCTGTACTTCAAGTGTCAAACCTAGAAGACTTATTTAGGGCGCATTGTAAGCGTGGTCGGGTACGTACCATTTCTGCCACAAAGCAGTAATGTGTTCCGGTTTGAAGACTGGTATTCCACATTCAAATGGGTGACAACATTCACGCGGTGACGTCTTCTTCAGCTAGTATTTAACTGCAACCTTCTATGGGGTCTATGCAATACAAAAGAAGCATTCGTAACCAAGGAAGCTTTAAAAATGTTTACATATCTATATTAAAGAGCAGGGTCATAGCATATAATCCACATAAATACACGATGTTGAAGTTTTATATGTATATAACGATAACCGACATCTTATCCAACAGACGTCGGTATGCAATCATGTTTTGCGGCAAATTTTGACAGAGTTGATATTATTCGTGCAGGCTTATTACCTCGTATCACCGGGAAGTCATAAATAATACAATGTCCATAAAATTATGGTATTGGAATGTTCTATTATAAAAGTGCAGTGTATCAAGGTTGACGGCAAATTGAATGAGGGGGGCGCGGCGCGGTGTTTGCTCAGCTCATCAATCACTCCGTATGGATTTCATTTTAATGCGACGTCATCGGTGTCTCATGTGACCAACCGCACAGTCATGCCACCCGAACCCTGGCCTCTATTGTTTTACACGTTACACCGAAACCGAATCGTTTGGTTAGCCTTGTAATTAACAATGTTCGTCCTTTTACTAACCGACTACAAATGTAAAAAGAAGAAGGCTCGCATTTTGTGACGAATTTATATATTTATTAGAAATTATTGTTTATATAGATGTATTTTCTTTTCGCGCGTTACAGACACAATTAAAACTACTTTTACGGTTTATCTCGCGTTTTTGTCATTACATTATTATATTATCTATGACGGATATTCTGGCATGGTGTTTTTAAAATGATGAATGACATCAGCGTTGCAGAGCATTCTCTTCATCATTATTATTGCCCTCCATAGTGACAGTAATTAAGACTCACTTTTCCAATGAATTTTATTTATTACATGTCAAGTGTACTGCGATAACAACAAAGAGCTCCGCTCCGTTCGGCTGTCCGAACCAGAATATTTTGTGCGACAATAGGCACTCGTAGTTATAGTAGAAAATGGGGGTAGCTTAGTGATAAATTCTCTTGAATACCGTCCTATATCGTTGTTGACATTCGTAACATTAAGGAAACAGTTAACTTTAATTATTTTTAGTTAACTAATATTTCCGCCTATTTAATACGCTTTTTTTTTATCATTTTTCTTTAACACTGGTGTTTTTATGAAACAAAATAATTTACAGAAAATTTAAGGGAAATTGAAAATTTTAATAGAATGTATTTCTGATTGTGTCGATCAAAAAGTATCAAGTAGAACAACTAACTCCAAGGGGTACCACTTCGAATTTTCGTTAGCTATTCTCACCTAGTTGCCGGCCCAAGAGATCGGTCGGCTTTACTTGAAAATCTATCATCAATTTACTGGTCGTGTATTCTCAAAATTTACCACAATTTTCTAAATTACGTTGACATGTAAATTATCTAACACTTAAATTACTTCCAAAGCGGGTTAACAAAAATATTAAATTGCTCAATTTCGTAACGGAAAAATTATTATCTATCGGGAGCGAGTGTTTACAAAGTAAATAACGAACTTCATTGGTTAAACAAACGTTACTGCTAGCTTAACCTGAATCCGGTAGAGCGCGGTGCATCGACAAACAACACCGATTCATGATTCGTGTCGTCGCTTTGGGATTACCCTCAGTGAACAGATTATAATTCATCACGTGCGATCGACAAGCCTAATAATTATGCAATAGAATCGGAAAATCAGGCAACGTTATTCTCAACGGATACCGGTATAATGTCCACCAAATATCGTATTTATAAATGAATTTATAACGAAAATGTTAACAGATAATATACGGTAAGCTATTTTTAAATTAACCGACCATTGTTCTCAGCTTAGCATATATACATTGAATGTGCAATGCGAATCTAATTTTCGGGTCGGTGGCTTGAACGACACCCACCCGCTGTCATGTAATTGGTATTCGAAGTAAGATTCCGTGTACGTGGCCGCGGGCAACGTGATGCAATGTGCGAGCAAGCAAAACACGAGAGCGGCTGAAGTAGGTTGCGCCAGTCTGTTTTCAGTGTGAATAATTTTAGATATTGACATATTTTGTTGCTTAATAGAATTTACATAACAAGCATTGCGGGCCATTGGTTATCTGTTGATGGTTAATCCTGTTTTATCATTAACTAGCGACCCGCCCTCGCTTCGCTTCGGAAACTGTAATATATTATTGATTTCTCCACTATTTAATGGATGTAATTATACATATAAACCTTCCTCTTCAATCACTCTATCTATTTAAAAAAACCGCATCAAAATCCGTTGCGTAGTTTTAAAGATTTAAGCATACATAGGGACAGATATAGGGACAGAGAAAGCGACTTTGTTTTACTGAGCTTTAATCGTGAAATAAAATTAAAATAAAAGCAGCAAAGATATGAGTTGTGTGCGTGTAACTACAGTTTGCAGAGCACAGTGGGCTCAGTATAATTTAAATAACACCGAAAAGATATACAACTTTTCACTCTAATAGTGAGAATGCATAAAATAACTATATCCATACTTATAATAGAATAAAAAAATAGACGAAAATTCTGATTAATTTCAACGTCGGCGAGATGAAGTGCCGACAGGCGACCTACGATAGCATCGTCGGGGACAAATTGATATTTAAAATGCGTAAGCCTCTCCGAAAAGATGAATGAAAAGTCTAAGGGATTAGGAATTACAGAGATGACAGTTGCTGTACTACTTTGGATCTTTGGCGAAATTAAATAATATTTGTTTGTGATTATTTCTCACAAAGCAACATATTTACGGAAACATAGAGCTAGTTTTGTGTGTTAATTTATATGTAATTTAATCATTTGTGATTTGAGAATGATTTTTTCTTTGGACCCATTGTTAAGTTTCATTGATCTATTTTGCTCTTCAAATCAGTTTTTTTTTTTTAAGTAAAAAANTTGGATCTTTGGCGAAATTAAATAATATTTGTTTGTGATTATTTCTCACAAAGCAACATATTTACGGAAACATAGAGCTAGTTTTGTGTGTTAATTTATATGTAATTTAATCATTTGTGATTTGAGAATGATTTTTTCTTTGGACCCATTGTTAAGTTTCATTGATCTATTTTGCTCTTCAAATCAGTTTTTTTTTTTTAAGTAAAAAAATTATATATAATTAATAGAAAAGGTTTAAAAGCCTTCAAAATTTACACCCAATGTTAAACAAATAGGGGTACTCATTAACAATACAACTCGGTGGTAAGGCGAACTGTAAATTTGCAACGGTAGGCACCAGCAGTCTGCCTATTTCTGCCGCGAAGCCAATATCAATTCGAGCCAATTCGAGCCAATATCAATTAAGAAAATCAACAATACAGTTGAGTTCAACCTAATCAAGGTGATCGTCTTATTCATAACAAACGTTGATCGTCGATTTACTCCACTAAGTATAGATACTTTATCGCGTTCATAATATATTGCTGTAACGTATCACGAACACAAAACGTATAAGTCTTCGTCTGGCTCAATTATTGTCACGAGCTAGCTCGGAAATTCTAATCTTGATGTTGAAGTCGTGTGCGCCCGCACTGCATATCGTCTGATTAATATCGCCGGAGTAGTGCCTTCATATGGCTTCAGACAACTTTGGAATCGAACGACATATTGTTGTACGTCGCACGATACAAACTACATGCTCTTTTATATAGATTACTTTACGTGTATATACAATTTTGATTAGGTAGTCTGGAATGCTCTCCGTTGATGTTGCTATATTTCTCTGTGGGAATTTATAGGGTTTCACGGAATCGAGATAACGGTCTATTTTCTGTATAAATCATACAATAGCTTTTGTCAGTTTTCTTCCAAGGAGGTTTACAGGGGCTATTGGAATCGTTTCCTCAAACGAAGACTGGTGGTAGAGTTATTGATAATTAATATCAAAAATATTTCTGTGTTCTATGTATTTATTTATTTTATGTTATACTAGCTGACCCGGCAGACTTCGTAGTGCCTCAATCGATAAATAAAAGACACATCAAGGGGTTACATCAAAGGAAAAACAAAATTGTTTGTTTTTATATAATTCCGAGCTTTTTTTATATTTTCTCACCTTTTAAATCTTCCCTGGACTTCGACGAATAATTCAAGACCAAAATTAGCCAAATCGGTCCAGCCGTTCTCGAGTTTTAGCGAGACTAACGAACAGCAATTCATTTTTATATATAGAGATAACACAATTGAAAGTCAACATAGGCGCGGTCACTTTACACTCTGTATATTGTGGTATGCTATTATTAATGTTGAAATTACTTATACGGGTGAAATAGCTCACCTTCCATCTGGGTTTAAATGGACAATAGGGACCTTAGACATCACAGCGTGAATACCGCAAAGTTCAGTAGTATTTTATAACAGCTGCCTCAACCTTGAAACAGGAATGGATCACTGTGTCGCGTACGAAATCGACAAGATAGTGGTATCGATGCGGATTATACAGTCTCCCTTCAGTTAACGTTTATTATCGAAATGATTTTCCAATATTACTTTCTTGCAAAATTGGTCACGAAAACCTTCAAGTAACTACGCAAATGGTGAAACAAAAAAAAACATTAGGCGTCTGTCAATTTTCACTCCGTCCTCATTTCTCTCGAAGGCTCCGCGGCGGAAGGTATAATTTAATCTTCAATTAGGTACATAATTCAACAAATCAAACCTGTTTGTAGCAAGCCGACCAGCAACCCCTATTACCGTTTGCTTTTGTTATTGTTTACAGAGTACGATATCTAAGCTTAGTTGGCTTGTTTATCTTGAATGAAATTACATCTCAGAGTTACGGAGGACAGGAGAAAACCGAACTTTCATTGTTATTGATTGTCAAATTTTGATGTTCATTATGAACACGAAAGTTCTCTCTTTTCAAACCTTTGAAGCACGATTCCGGTTATTCCATTAGAAAATTACTACAAGTAATTCCGAGTTTTTGTATTGTTCAACTTTTGGAACAGTTTCAAATCGGAAATGAACGACAATGATTCGAAAAATAAAATCGTTAATTCTTTTATTAAATAAATGAATTAGGATCGTGAAGGCACTTTTGTATACTAAATATAAAAACGTCTTTGAGTTTCTGTTACGTAGTATGAGTTGCCTGACTGGTAGTCCTGTAGTCATGCGCCGTGCATAAATTTTTGACGAAATCCGATTCTTGTCATTACGTATATGTATATTTAGTGAGTTCACGTACGAATTCCACCATCAACGAAGGTATTAATTCAATTTATTACAATTCCTCGCGTGCTTGTTCATAGTTAGTTTTTGGCAGCCTAATAATTAAGGCAATAAGTCATCCAGCACCAGTCCCAGTCATTCAACATAAAACCATAGTAATATAATCTTTCCAGCACCGGCCAGACTCACAAGAAAACAAATCGTTTACTTTTACAATTTGACAACTACATCTTAGTTTTAGTTCCTTAAGCCGGCATTGGTAGAATTAAAGACTACTACTGAGCCAAAGAAAATAATAATAATAGTAATGTCCCATCTCTTCCCTTGGGTGCCGTATAAAGCGACGAATGCCTTTTTATTGCCCAGATGGGTGGACGAGCCCACAGCCCACCTGGTGCTAAGTGGTTACTGGAGCCCATAGACATCTACAACGTAAATGCGCCACCCACCTTCAGATATAAGTTCTAAGGTCTCAGTATAGTTACAACGGCTGCCCCACCCTTCAAATCGAAACGCATTACTGCTTCACGGCAGAAATAGGCAGGGTGGTGGTACCTGCCCGCGCAGACTCACAATAGGTCCTACCACCAATAGAAAATGTTCACCGGAAAATGGCCAAAAACGTTCTCTGAGTATTACCGAAACCCACAAACTTCACTACGTCAATACTGTCACCCATCTTGACACGAGGCCGAAGTATATGTATCATTGGCTTGGAAGTCGTCGAAAATAAAGGTGAATCCAAATACAAAACACAATAGAACGTTGTTAGAAAGTGGATGAAAACATATTTCACGAGTGCTGTATATTTTTCACGATAAAAAAGTAAAATAAATAAAAATACGTATGCGACGATTTTAAGAGTGAGATATTCATTCATCAAAACGACAAGAGCTCACGAAGGAGCTTTCAACAATAATATAAATTCAGACATTTCAAAAAAGATACCGCACGATAAAAATAAATCACAAACGAGTTCTTTTGGCAAAGAAACTCCCTCGGCGTGCTGTCGCCATTATCAAGTGCACATAATGAGGCATCAGATCTAACGTTATCGATAAGGAAATACAAATTGTACAAATCGTTAGCGACGAAAGGGAAGTAAACACGCTATACCAAATGTCTCGTTAAGAACCACTCCCGCACATGTCAAAAGAAACCAAATAATCGGAGCACAAATTGTGAGCAAACAATTTCGCAAATGAGACGTAATTGTGAACAGCCATATCTTTAAAATGCCCTTATCTTGATATCATAACTTAGCTAATAAAATGAAACACCGTTAAAACCATTTAAACTCGCTGTTAAAGTTTAAATTGTCTCATGCAGCAAAGCAAACACTTTTTTTTTATTAGAATTATTATTATTTTTATTGCTTTGATGGGAGAATAAGGCCCACCTGGTGTTGAGTGTTTACTGGAGTCCATAGACATCTACAACGTAAATGCCGCCACCACATTGAGATATAAGGTCTAAGGCCTCAGTTTTTACAGTACATCGGCTAACTTACCCTTCAAACCGAAACGCATAACTGCTTTACGACAGAAATAGGCAGGGCGGTGCTACCTATCCGTGCGGACTCACAAGATATCGTCACTTGTAATTACGCAAATTAAAATTTTGCGGGTTTGATTTTTTATTACACGATGTTATTTCTTTACCTTCATCGCTAAAATCTAAAATTACTTATAGTATGTAGATAACCAAAATGAAGAAATTTCAGACTAACACTGGTAGAGAAGACTGAAGTCCTGGCTTAGTGGTGCATGTTAATAATGGATGTTGATCATAATACCCATTACACATGACATACATATCGACGCTTGAAAGGCAAACGTGACTAAGCGACAATGCGTGAACTTTACAGTAGACTAATTTAAAGTTGAAATACCTGAAAAAAATCTTTTTTAACGAATCTAGCTGTAGGATTGAAATGATTTTACTAGACCTAGAAATTTTTTTTTTTGCGTATCGAATATGGTTGTTGCCTATCATTTATGTACAAAGCAGTTATTGTCGCTTAGTCACGTTTGCCTTTCAAGCGTCGATATGTACATTTCACACACACCAAATACAACTGAACCCAACTACAAGTACCATAGATTAAGAGAAACGATTATTTTGACTATGCTCACGCGCATTCCCGATTTTCTAACCGACCGCAATACATATTTTACAACTATTAATCGCATTGTATACATTGTATATACTTTTATAAATTGAATAAAGTTTATCAAACGGATCGAAGGTTAAGTGTTATTGCATTATCCGCAAATAACTTTCCACGTGTATGGGTAATCTGGTCCGCGTGAAGTTGAAATAAATAGCCCCTTAGGCTACCAACGATTGGGTAGGAAAAGAAAAAGTACGGGTAATACCGAATCAGCTGATAGACCAACAAGTATAACGAAGCGAAACATACGAAAAATTCTTGAAGTAGGTCAAAAGTATTTCCTTTATGTGGATAGAACCTTGGGCGACACAAGACAGGGGGGAGGTGGTGCCGTTTGTGGGGCGCCTGTTGCGCCCCGTCTCCCCAACCCCCCTTCCGCACGCAACAGTTGCCGCAGAAAACTGAACTTGTTGAACAAAACAAACTACAAAAATCGCTGCATCTTGTAACACAACAACTTCGACAATAACCTCTAATATGGCATGTCCCTTCATCTATCTGTGCAATTTTTAAATACAAGCACGAAAAAAAAATTTTTTAGTGAGAATCAGTTATGACATATATTCAGTCAGATTAGAGCCTAGTCTTGTCTACAGTATCAATAGATAGAATAGCGTTTTAAAGTCGTCGTGGTCTAAAGGATAAGCGGGCTGGTGTATTCGTATCAAACGATACGACTGTGCCGGCTTTAAAATCTGATAAGCAGCTACCAATTTTTGTATTATCATACGTACTTGACCCTTGTCCACGTATGATTTACACGATGAATGAATAGCATCGTATAATAAAAAAATTCTCTCTTAAGCCACTTCTTGACTTAAAAATATCTATGCAATTACATAAACAAATTCCATTTAAAAGAACATTGAAACAGCACCAAATAGGTGGAAGCAATTTCGAGACGATTATTATGTAGTCGAAACTACACAAACTCAAATAGAAATGGCGGCTTAAATGCGTACCGAGAACGAAATACAATGAAGTATACTGGAGAGCTTAGCAAGAGCTCTTCGCGCGTAATGAATAGCGTACATAACAATTTTCCAGTCAATTACGGAAAAACGAAACCAAACAATGTTTAGTAAAAATACTAAATACATGTGAAATACATGGTAAATAGCCGCAGACCGGGCTCAGTGGTGTAGATTGGGAGAGGCCTATGTCCAGCAGTGGACGACTATGGGCTGTTGATGATGATGACATATATACTAAATTTAAAGTAACAAATGACACTTACTGAACTATGTGACATTTTGAACACTCTTTTACTAGATGACCTACATATATCTTTTTATACTAGAGGTCCCGCAGTACTCGAAATTCGACTATAATTAATTGGAATTGTAAGTTTGTACACTATTATGATTGTATTTTATACTTCTATAATCACGAATTTGGCCAAGACTACACTATAAAAAATATTAACAAAGGCAAACAATATTTAATCTGTTTTCAATTTGACAACAGATGCCAAAAACAAAAGTTTGACAATAAATAGTATGCATGCGTGTGTGCGTCAAATACATGGTATGTAGTGTGTGTAATGTTTTCTTTATCGATTTAATGTATCTCTTATGCATTATTTTAAAAAATATTACTTCTTCACTTCTTCGTGCACTTCTTCTCTATATTCTCTATAAGTGAGGAAAATTTCATACTCCTCCGTCCGCGCAATTTTCGTAAAAAGGGATACAAAGTTTTTGCTTCACGTATTAATATATAGGATATGTAAGGTTAACTTACAAAATTTTGCACACTTATCAAGTAAATAGAATACTGTGTCGTCACTTTGGCTTAACAACCTGACTGGAATTTCCAGATTAAAAAACATCATTTAAATTTTTAGTACGGATTAAATTATTTTCAACCTTGTCATTTAATTTCGTAATTTAAAAACTATATTAAGGTACGTATTATGAAACAACTTACCAACTAAAGCCAGAATGACGGTCAGAAGCGGCGCGGCCGGAAACGACACCGTCACGTTGAATTCCAACATCTGCAGGAGATCGACTGCAACAAAAACAACGTGAATAAGTGTATACAATAATAACTAGCGGCCCGCTCGGCCTAGGCTCGAGCCTTTAACAAAAATTTCAACAATACTTGACGTTGTTTTATTTTATAAAATAAAAAAAAACTCTTTTTGCTGCATAACTATAATAGTTAGACATATGCTGTCGCGACACTTTTTGTAAATAATAATGCGTCGTAGTATATTATTTTATTCTATCATCAATAGTTTTCGCAGGGCAAATTATTTTATTATACCTTGGGTTACATTATTGGAATTTTATTAAGGATCCCTAATTTTTTTCAAAAAATATTATAGCCTGTCACTCGGAAATAGTTTAGCTTCCAAACAGTGAAAGAATTTTTCAAATCTGTTCGGTAGTTTCGGAGCCTATTCAATACAAACAAATATTTCCTCTTGATCTTATCTTATACCTTTAAACGAGCAATTCTTGTATATTAATATATATATAATCTGAATCTCGGAAACGGCTCCAACGATTTTCATAAAATTGAGTATACAGAGGATTTCGGAGGCGATAAATCGATCTAGCTACGATTTATTTTCAGAAAATGTTGATTTATTCGTGTTTTCAATAATCAACTCTTCCCGACATCTATCGGCGAATAATAATACTATTTTTCTTAATTGAGGGCAACTAACCGCTTTAAAGACACAACAAGATGGCGCTATCAAAAAAAAACCGAGCGAAGCTCGGTCATCATCCAGTAATATTAGTATAGATAACAATAAATGCTGCATAATCATATCACGGTCTTCAGTGAAATTGGAATTGAGTGTTATAGTTGATAGTTAAACAGGTGGTGTAAGACAACGGTGCGGTATAAGCCGCGCTTAGCGGCCCCGGGGGGCTTGCGCGCACGACGACGCCGCACGTTAACGCGATCAAACGGCTGCCGTATGAATTTTTCATGCGGCACGAGGAGTAATGGTGTCGCCCGAGACGACGCATCATTCTTTACGAGCCGACAACGGAAACCTTTAAAATATAGGATATTATACCACTGCGATGTCCGAACGACCGCTGGCAATATTCCGATATTTCTTGATTCAATTCACAAAGTTTCAATTTTATTTATTTATTGCTTATATGGGTGGACAAGCTCACAGCCCACCTGGTATTAAATGGTTACTGGGGCCCATAGACATCTACAACGTAAATGCGCCACTCACCTTGAGATATAAGTTCTAAGGTCACAAGTATAGTCACAACGTCTGCCCCACCGTTCAAACCGAAACGCATTACTGCTTCACGGCAGAAATAGGCAGGGCGGTGGTACCTACCCGAGCGGACTCACAAAAGGTTCTACCACCAGTGAAAAATTGACAAATAATATTTACGACTGTAATTATAATCCATAAATCAAACTGCTTTATTAACGTAGTGATTTCAGATCAGATCTGAATTAAATCTAATAATTACAGAGGATAATAATAAATAATTGTTTAGAATTGGTTACAACAAAAAGATTCAATTACAGACCAAAATCCGATACAAGATTTATATAAAATAGCTTTACTTGGGAATTCCAGAGGTCGGAGCCAAAAAAGATGGAGTGACCAAGTGTCCGAGTATCTGGACATGAGACTGAGCCACGCACTTCACTGTGCCACTGACCGACAAAAGTGGCTACAAATTACAAAAAAAGGTCACAGGCGGGCGCATCACGATGCTCAGCAATGAGCGATCGACTGAAGGAGGAGGAGAACTTGGAAATTATTCAGAATTAGATAATTAGCCTGATACAAAATTTAAACTCATATAGAATGGGTGTATTACCTGTACCAAATAGAATCACTGAAGATATTATGTAAATACATCCAAAAGGATTGAACTCTATTGCGCATTGTGCCACGAATTTTGGATGGAAAATATCAGTAATAAGATAAAGGTTTTATCGCTTTTCTGTTACTATAGTTCACGTGGGCTTTTAGTTTGTAGCAGCTTTGTGGACGTTTGTTTGCTTACGATAGGATAATCCATACAGTTGCTTTATCGAATGTATGCGTCTCGGATCACCGTCGCTGTGTTTTTTGAATAGTTTAAAGGTTCGGGATCAAAGTAAAGGTAACATTTTATGAACAAAAAGCATCAAAAACTCTGTAAATTTCAGCTTTTTTAGAATAAAAATTGTAAAATAAAAAGGCTTTCGAATCTAATGAAATTGGTTTCCTAGGAATTCGAAATGAAAAATTTGTAATTGCATCGTCATCTTTCATCATTCATCATATGAAATTAATTTCGACGCCGTTTTCCTCTTCTCGTTTCGTTCTTTCTACGATTTACTGCCTAGAATCATTTTACCGTAATATCGAATGCACACCAGAGGAGTGCCAATATTAAAACATTGTTCAATGTATATCCATTCACTCGTTCTTATTGCTCACACTAGCTTCAAGATAAAGATAAAATCAAAATATAGAAATATACAAATGCAAAATGATAAACAGCTTCACTTAAAATAAGGGATTTATAAAAACACATGTCTGACTGTATAATGGAATGTACAATGGATTTCAAATCGATTCTCATCACCTTATCATGTTATTTTCGTCTTAAGAAAGTATGCATGCAGGTCGTGAGGATTTTGAAACTATTTTCTTACTTACTAGTTAGTGCTACTTTGAAAAAAAAAAGGGCGCGCGATTGTCATCGAACTATGCTCGAAATGGTGATTAGTTCGTCGGTAGTAGGTAATAGTGGGAAAAAGTGGGAAAATGGAAAAAAATAATTCGCAAAAGCGTTTTTCTTCCATAGTACCAAGGCATTCTAATTGTAATCAAGATGTCTAAAAAAACAACCTATCGATGCACCGAAACAGAATACTAAATACGATACACATAATTTTTTCGACTTCCTCTTTGATGAATATAACAGGGAATTTTCATTCCTATTCCGGAAAAAAAAACGGCTTAGACATTTGCATAATTAAATATCGGAATTAACTCTGCGATCTCGACAAGATAATTAAACGTTCAACAAAAGAGGTCGACGTAATTTTTTACCGATATTCTTCTTTAAATTCTCAGGTTTTCAAAATGTTTGTAATTCTCCGAAGCTTAAAGCATTTTTTTTGGCTTTGTTACCCTAATGGATGTTACGAAAACAACCGTATTTAAATATTACACAACGGAATGTTGTTTAGCTCGCTTTTAATGAACTGAAGCGTTACGTTTCAAAATGAATATTGTGTAATGGGAAACCTAATCTTTTATAATTAGGTAAAAGATAAAATGTACCTATAAATAATTGTCGATTCGCGTTTTACTTTATTAGTCTGACGTAGACGTCAGAAATAGGCAGAATGATGATACTGAACCATATCGAAACACAATATATCTCTAGTAAATATCAGTATTTAAGTAATTAGTAGTGTCACTTTTGTGCACTGCACTATATTAGTCATCCACAGTGGAAATCATTCGTGAACACGTGTTAGATCTATGCTTATTATTATTTTAGGAAAATTTGTAAACGGACCTATACGAATTCACCGGTCGTCGTATCTATCTATCTATAGCTTCAATATCTAAAGGTTATTTTAATACAATTATTTGAAATCCCATCCTTAAAGCGGTGTACAATTTTAACAATATAATAAATTAATGTTTTGTTGATTTGTATTGATATCAATACCCATTTAGGTATAAAAACAATAATTTACTAAATAAAAGAGAAATCTAATACGGCTGTATCTTAGAACAACACAAGTCCACCTTTGCGTGGGTGTTGTCAAAGGCGACTGGAGGACTCTACGGAGAATGGGCAGCGGCGTTTTCAGAGTTACACAAGCATAATACGATCAAATTTACTGATGATATGGCGCAATATGAGCGAATAAGGATCCATCCTGCCATTTCTCCCGCAAAGTTGTCATGTTTTACTGTTTGAATGATGGAAGATCAGTTGTACCATACAATCGAGACTTCACCCTTATATTTAAGAGGATAGTGAATTTTACGTGTCAATGGCCTATCATGACTACTTAATACAAAGTGAGAGAAAAATTACCGTGAGAGCGTTTGCCTATCTTAAAAGAAAAAAAAGGTAAGCTATTTCTTATCTTCAACAACATAACTTGCATTCTCGAAGGTTTGCGCGACATTGGTACAAAGCTACAGTTGAAGGTACGTAACCAAAGAACTGTTTAAATTTACAAGAAAATTCGTTTTACACTAATTTCCGATAACCTTCCCTTTAAAACGGCCCTTTAAATGGCTTCGTTCAACTCTCAGAGCGGCTTCGTCTGCTATTGGTTTTATTTGTAAAGTCCTTGACCAAAACTACTACAATTTTGAATGTCGGTAATTCTCTAAGTACTACTTTTAATTCATACATACATTCATACTGAAGATTGCACAAAGTGGGAATGAGTTGCTCGCTCCGGACATTTCAATATTGTAAAATTGTTATGTTATAATTACTTATTGTAAAAATTAATATTTAAAAAAATCTAATATTAAAAAAAAAAAAAAAAAAAAAGACGCCCGCTGAGTGTCTTGCCAATTCTTCTCAGGACGGAGGCTAATTCTTGTGAATTGGCGGTAGTTCTTTTGACGTTCAACAAGTATGTACTTTCATTTATGTTGAATAAAACTTTTTTGATTTGATTTGATTTGATTTGATACTACATTGTAGACAAACAATAAAAACGTTTCCATTTTATTTTATTTCAAGTTACGTGACAGACAATCATTAATTTATACATATTCTATCCGCTGGCTGCCCATTATATGCACATAGATGTCGTTAAGTGCATATAAGTCCACCAATCAATTTTTTTTTCATTTGATGTACACAGTTCTCAAGTATCTGTTACTCAAGAAGCAAAATAGATTCGTTAATGTGAAGTCAAAAGATAATGATTCTATGATAGATATTCCGAGAAGCCTTAAAGTAGAAATTGGAAAATATAAAATATACATTTCGATCCCACTAGACTTAATCTTATAAGTATCTAATTTGCAAATTTTGCGATAAGGCGATTTTCTTCGTAATTTTCCCAATTATTTAGCTTTCAAATCGAGCGTAATTTTCCATGGCAATAAGGTATTTAGAGGGTATCGAAGCGAAAACGAAAATAAGCAGATAATAATGATGTGCCGACGTCAATAAAATCTGACGACTTTTCCTCGCCCCGGATCTTATTGCAGAGGAGGGGGAGAGATGTTTTTTTTTTTTTTTAACTTCAAGAGTTTATCAAGTCAACATTGAGCTTTGTACAGACGATTTCGATGGCTTACATGAAAAAATGTTTTTATATAGGTATAATATAATACATATATATTTTAATGGGTGACATCTTGTGTACCTACCTATTTATGTACTATGGTACTTGTTTTATAATAATATTATAATAAGGCCTGCCGTCTTGTATGGATCAGCTTGTTGGACAACGAAAGTGGCGGATGAAAGGCGATTGCATGCAGCAGAGATGCGAATGTTGCGATGGATGTGTGGAGTAACGAGAATGGATAGAATACGGAATGAATATGTTAGAGGTAGTCTGAAAGTGGCACCTGTGACAGAGAAGCTGAGGAGTGCACGTTTGGGATGGTATGGACATGTGATGAGACGGAATGAAAATGAGGTTGTTAAGAGAGTGTTAACTATGAATGTGGAAGGATTTAGAGGAAGAGGTAGACCTAAGAAGAAATGGATGGATTGTGTGAAAGACGATATGGGTAGGAGGGGAGTGAGCGAAGAAATGGNTATGGACATGTGATGAGACGGAATGAAAATGAGGTTGTTAAGAGAGTGTTAACTATGAATGTGGAAGGATTTAGAGGAAGAGGTAGACCTAAGAAGAAATGGATGGATTGTGTGAAAGACGATATGGGTAGGAGGGGAGTGAGCGAAGAAATGGTATATGATAGAAGAGTATGGAAGGAGAAAACATGTTGCGCCGACCTCAGGTGACTGGGAGAAGGGCAGGATAATGATGATGATTAAGAAGATGATATTAATAAGAATTTCAAAAATTTTATTTACAAGAATTTAAAAAATTCTTCTTCACTTTACTAGGGGTAGGACCTCTTGTGAGTCCGCGCGGGTAGGTACCACCGCCTAACCTATTTCTGCCGTGAAGCAGTAATGCGTTTCGGTTTGAAGGGTAGGGCAGCCGTTGTAACTATATTGAGACCTTAGAACTTATATCTCAAGATGGGTGACGCATTTACGTTGTAGATGTCTATGAGCTCCAGTAACCACTTAACACCAAGTAGGCTGTGAGCTCGTCCGCCCATCTAAGCAATAAAAAAAACCGAAATACAATAATTTTAATAAGACATTTCAATGTATTCACTTACAATAGAACAGAAGAAATGTAAAATCGAGCACAAACAGATAGCAGAGGCGATTTAATTACATTTTTAATTCCCTTCCTTCACAAAGAATCGTTTAGTCTATTTAAATGTACAGGGGTTATGATTAATTACTTTGTAAATGTGTTCATTTCGGCAGCGTTGTATTAAATACAACAAACGGTAGCCCGTTTATGAAAATGAGCCTCGGTTTGATCCTTAGAGTTTATCCTGTAAGTCCGACTGAAACATTCCGATATCGAGACCAGGTATTAAGAATTTGTACTTGAACTACACTATGTAGTAGTATGTAGTCCTTTGCGTCAGATATTTTTTATTTTTTTTATTTTTAACTTCTAATACTAGAAAGTATAAAGGCGAACTTAATGCCATAGACATTCTCTAACAGTCTACCATAGGGGAGTGCAGAGATGAAGCTTGGTAGGTGTAGTGTGAAGGTGATATTACTTAAACATATGTGTATATATGAGTCGACTGTTATCAAAGCCGGCAATCTGACTTTTGGACAATTATTGGTAAATCAGAAAAACGAATTATTGACTTTGTATTCCATTGGCAGTCACAAAACTCTTCGGAACGACATCTTAGATAAATAACAGGTTAACTATTAACCTTTATTTAATGCCGGTTTTGAACCGTATTCTTTGAAGGAGACGATTATATTCAAATCAATCTGTATTGACATATCAATAACATTTTTTTGTCCAAATGCACAGATTGCCACCTTTGATAATAGACGACTCATATAACATACATAATATTTATAGATATACATAAATATATACATATAAAAACATATATAAACAAATATTATCAATTATTCATTTGACTAAAATAAAATAATACTGCTTTTTTTTTTAATTAACCGAAACGAATTAACATTACCAGAATCAAGAATATGAAATAGAGATTATGTACATTAAAACTGCTATTATTCTTACGTTAAACTACAAAAAACTTAAAATCTTTTTGAATATACATTTTTCGGTAGGTTTTAATCTTTAAAATCTGGGCTTGTATTCATTATATTACACAAAATAATAAGATAACTAGTTTTAGACACTATTTTCATTAGTCATCAAAATGTTTTGACTGAATACTGAAAACTGATAATTTACTGTTAACATTTACCTACTCATTTAAAAACATTCATTTAAATTCTAAAAAAAAATATATACGAGAAGCAAAGACTATAAAAGTATTCGAGCTGAAAATAATAATCCTTTTATATTGTAAAAACGGTTTTCGATAAAAAAAAATACTGTATAACTCTGCGTTTATTCACAAACCGGGGTAAGTAGGGATGAGTCGTCATAGATACCGAGCGGATCCTATTGAACAGATCTACCAGCACCTTGTATTGTACATTGAAAAGTTTTATCGTACAAGCTTGATCCTGCAGCATCTTTGGATAAATCTTATTTTTAGATTATGCGGACAATGGCAAACATTATCCTGTACATTTACGACACGTTTCATATTTCTCACCGTATAAGTTTAAATCTCTTTTATAAATCCTGTCACTGATCCCGAAAAAATGACCTGAATAGTGAAGCCCACGCCCACCAAAAGGATAAGTATACTACGTAAAAAAATACGAACAATGAATACACACCACACGATTCTAAAAGAGGATTATTTTCAAAACAACGTTTACTTTACTAAGGTAAGTTTTTTTCTCGAAATAATGGAACCTGATATCATGGTGCCGATTTTATTTGCTCATTAGTGTGGATTAGCAATGAGAAATAATATTGTTTATCATCAATAAAAATATTATCAATAAACACGGAGCGACGGGAAACGTCGAATCATAACAAAAACAAGTGTAACGTGAATCCTGTATGCCATAGTCACGCTCGAGCAGAGAATGGACATTATTAAAGTTAATTATCGAGTGGATCTTAGTGAAAGAAATTGACATCATAAACGCCAATTACTTGTTTGATTTCGCAAACAAAAACACATCAGATAATCTGAGCTCAACTCCAATCCCGTTGGAAGTTAATAATGGCGGGGAAAATTGAGATTTTTCATTTCTTGGAATAAAAAATGAACGAAGCAAATTCCGAAACAATCATCGTATTGAAGCACTAAGGCAAGTGGCGGCGCGGCAAATACGGAAAGAAACAAATTATCTCTATCTGGCTAATTGTCGAGAGATCAAAGTGGGGGGAAGCACAAGGTACGTAAATCCGGGTTGTAATTTTTTTTTTTTGTATTTTTCATGGAGGGTCGCGGCCGCGGGCTCTTTTCGCAATTATTGTTATTACAAAGAGATTGAAGCTGAGCCGGCTCAAGACTCGAGAATTTTTCACTGAATTTATTTTAGCATCTCCTAATTGCACTACAATTCATACTTCATAAATAAGTAGGATCGAATCTCACTGACTACCTTGGTTGCTAGGTAACGCTCCGATTTTGAAACGCTATGAGAGGTTCGAAAGGTTCTGCGAACAATATAATAGCGAGGGTAAAGTAATATCTAGACGCTATTAATACGAGCGATTATATTGAAAAACTCTTATTAAGTATATACGGTGCGCTTTACACCGAAAAATAGTTCGAATGAAAACAGTCTAAATGCGAAGTTAATCGCATTTAGCTGTTCGAGTCGGCTGCTTTTAAATTCGAAATATCAGATGGCATTCGTCTGTGTTAACTTTATGATGAAATGTTTTAAATTAGCGATATGCATTCATCGTCATATTTTTGAACAAACAAAGTAGGTACTCCAGATGAGCCGTCCGTGACCACGAAAATATTCCAAAAATGGCGGAAATAAAATAACGACAATAAACAAGGCGAGATTAAACCGTAAATGTAGTTTTAATTATAACCAAAGTGATATTAGTAGGTCCGAGTTACATTCAAAGTCGAGATTCTGGAAATAAAGAAATTACTTGCTTGATGAAAATAATGTATTTGGAAAATAAAACTTACCAATAAACACGAAGATTTGATGATGGGCGTAACGCAGCAACATCGATATGGAGACGGTCTGCCGAAATAATAATTCAATTATTTTTATTATCTCCTTGTTTAAAAACATCAATTAGTAAATGAGCATTCTCATACACTTGGTATTAAATTTGAATGCCACCGTCCTTTGTACAACAGATTAACTCACGACCCACACGATATACAGATAGGTCCGTAGATAATGCAATTTAAATACCAATGAGAAATTGAGATATGAGGTTAAAATTTAAAATCGCTTTGGGTTACCCCTCAAAACAAGTCAACTAAAATGCAAATCTTGTACATTTAGTATTAAAGTATGTAACTTTCTTTTATATTGCTCTTTTGGAACGAGCTCACGGCCCACCTGGTGTTAAGTGGTTACCGGAATCTTGAGATATCAACAACGTAATTACCGTCACCCTCCTTGAGACATGAGTTCTAAGTCTCAGTTTTAGGCTGCCCCACCCTTCAAGCAGAAACGCATTATTGCTTCAAGGCACGAATAGGCAAGGTGGTACGGTACATACCCGGCGAACTCACAAGACGCCGTACCACCAGTAATTACGCAATTACTAATTTTTGCGGGTTTGATTTACATAATGTTGTTCCTTCACCGTGGAAGGCATTTGTGAACACGGGCTAAGCACATAGTTCACTAGAAAAATTGATACTCGTCTGTGGGATTCGAACACCGACACAGTCGCATCGCTCGTTACGAACGCTCAGGGCGTCTTATCATTTAGACCACGTTGACTTCAAATACCTACATTATCCGATCACGACCAAATTATCACCGCAGTACTTTTACAGATTTTTTTAACATGTACAGGTGCGTCAAAAAAAACCTTATCCAAATTATTGATTAATATGTTCAACCATTATCTTAATCTCTCATTAGTGGAACGTAAATTTATCAGTGAACAGTGTTATTCGAAACGTCGAAAACCATTGTTGATTAAAGATTTTAAGCAGAATAAGAGCTAGTTTTAAAAACATTCAGTTTTCACCAATTTAATGAACAATTAAGTAACGGAAGAGAGTCCCGTCTCACTGTTACTTAAATGGATTCAATCTGCACTAAGCGTTTCGTTAATGAAATTCAATCGAGGCGAGGCGGTGCGGGGAGCAAATGATGTGGCGAAAAGATTGATAGCGGCCACACGCGGGGACGTGCTACTCTCACTTTTAGATACACAAAACTTAACAGATGTTTTCCTCAAATCGCCAAAGTAACATAGTTAGAGAGAGAAAAAAAAACGATCTACTCCTGACTTCTTAGTGATTGATAGTTAAGGGTCGAAATGTGCAAAAATATGCTACGATATTACCTACACATTTAGGCCAGGTAACGATATTCTTTAAAGCCTTTTAGAATCACACCCATTTAGCGTTCACGAATCAGTATTTTCTATTACAATTTAGGTACAATTGAGGGTACCAGACCGGTCCCGTCAAGGAGTGCACAAGAAAGGTGGCGGTATGCGAGGAATGGCGACATCTTGTGAAGCGTACCACTAACCGAACTGATGACCACGACCACTCTGTCCAGATTGCAAACGACTAAGAAAAACTACAATTTAAGGATTATGCTCTCTATAGTCTCGGCATATCTTTTTTTATTCATCAACGTATTGAAAGGATTTTAGAATAGACGCGGCGACACAAAATGCGACAAGACGCGTCGGACCGTGTGCAGCAACGTCCATCGGTCAATGGAGCGTGCGTAATCCGGCCACCGGCGGCTGTTAGTTTTTACGGTAGCCGTAAACTAAAGAGCCGGGCATCGATCGTTAATATTAAAAGGCGTAGCGGTTAATAAGCCGGCTTCTGCGTTTATTGGGTACCTAACTTATAGTGATCGATCAAACGCAAGTAGGTTTATACACTTCATTGTTCCCGTTCCGCCGGCAACTTCCGATATAGAATTGTTATGCGAACCGTAGTTACCTTGATGAAGCACTACCGAGTTAGAAATTCAGCTTCCAGTTCGGGAGAACGTGTACCGTACACATTTTGTTCGAAGCATATGCCACATTAACATTGGGAAGTTTCCTTCAACATAACAACCACACAAGCGTATGCCTTTCGTAAACATTGAAAGCCAAGAGTTTGAAGGTCTTGGTTGGAAATTACACCCGCGAAACTTAAGAATAGCATTGTTGTGGAACGAGGTTTGTGTAACAAAAATAAAACGCAAAAGCCGTATCAATCATCTACATAACAATATACCTACTCGTAGTCTGTTTGACGTTACGTTTTATCAGACTAATTATTCCAACAGCATTTTACTCGTATCCACTCTACCAAGTACTAATTTGTGGAGATAAATAAGGATCTAATATTAAACTAAGTCACATAAATAAAGTGCAAAAACATCGGACACGTACTCTTGTATAAACCACTGAGCGATCTCAAAGTTGACTATTTTTACGGGAAGATTTACATAGACCGCCAACTGTGTAAAATAAAGACTGGTGACATATACGCGTGGCGTCGCACCGTTTTCCTCTATACATTTCACATGATATAATATGAATATATTTATGAACAGGATGTACCCAAAACTGAACGTCAAAAATACCTAGGAGAGAATAGGCGTGATGATTTTCGAACCACGTCCTGTCTATTTCCGACTACAGATTTTCTAAATCTGATGGTCTTTCTGTTTATAATGATAACGTAAACAAATTTTACAAAATATTAAACAGTGGTATCAAACATGGTAGCTGCTAGTTTGGTAATTTAATTGAGGTATGACGCTGCCATAAGTATTCGGAACACCCTGTATATTTATTGTATGAGGACCAAATATGTATAGATTGAAGAAGTTACCCACCAAACTAGTTCATGTCTGGTTTCTTCAAGTTATATAGTACAGAAATAACGTACAACATAAAAGTAGCAAGAGTAAAATATGAGTTGTTCTATTTCAAATATCGCTCAGCATACAGAGTCCTAGAGGACCGAATGGAATGGAATAGAAAGAAAGAAAAATTACTTGAAAGTACTCTATTATAGAATGTCATTCAGTCGACAAAGTAAAGATATTTTATAACACTTTTTAAAAATTGACATATAAAAATAGAACTATTGGTTTAATAGCACTATTTGTTGCCTCGTTAATGTTCAAATATAATTTAGACAGTAATATTTAGATGTAAATGCTGTGTAGCTTTATACAAAGACTGCAGTGCTTACTTCTGTCCTCACTAAATTTTAGTATCCTGGCAAATATTTCGTCATGTTGTTCGACAATTTAATTAATGCAATTTCTCGGCTCGTTGACAGCGTGATATAAGAGCATGTAAGGAATACACGTCACGGGGGAAGAGTTAAGGTAATCAACCATTCCGAAAGGTGAGCTACTTCGATTGAAATGCGACGACATAATTTATAACGATGGGCTAGTATAAAGCAACGCGTTGCTTTGTCTTTTGATACTAGACTGATAATACAAAAATCTTAATTTACTTGTTATTTTCAAACACAACTTTTATAGTACGGTGAAGGAATAACATCGTGTAATAAAAATCAAATCCACAAAAATTACAATCTGCGTAATTACTGGTGGTAGAACTCTTGTTAGTCCGCGCGGGTGGGTACCACCACCCTGCTTATTTCTGCCGTGAAGCAGTAATGCGTTTCGGTTTGAAGGGTGGGGCAGCCGTTGTGACTTACTTGAGACCTTAGAACTTATATCTCAAGCTGGGTGGCGTATTTACGTTGTAGATGTCTATGGGCTCGAGTAACCACTTAACACCAGGTGGGCTGTGAGCTCGTCCACCTATTTAAGCAATAAAAAAATAAAATAAAAAAGTACGCGTTACAGTTATGTGTTTAAGTACTTTTGTAATACAATGTTTTTCTTTCAGCAATAAAATAAAATAATTAAACATTAAATTTTCATTTTCATTTACGCGATTTCGCCGTTCGAAACTAAACGAAAATTCTTTTCCGCGAACCATTCGAAAAATACGAACTCCAAAATTCCACTCAAAAGAGTCGGTCTATTTACAAAGAGCTCTGTAAAACAAACATAAGGTGAGTTACGAAGCGTGGGCGTGCATCGCGGACCCAGGAATTTGGTGCCGTAATAAAGTTTGAAAGGGCTGTAAAAGAGCAATAACTGTATGTCGGGGAGAGAGTCCCGATTTTAGTAGCGTGCGGACCGCACCTCGAGTGATACCCTATTAATTGATCCGTAATGTAGGTTACTCGGAAATATCGATCGAATTTCGTTGATGTATTATTTTTTACGGTTCATAGTGATGATATGGCCAGCAGTGATTTACCAACTAAAATAAAACAACGCGATTCAAACTGTGACGGGAAGCGAATGACCGAGCTTTAATAAATCGAATGTAATGAAACAGATTAGTTATTATAAATAAGTATCAGGAGATGTCACTAGTAGCATCTGTATTTTGATATATTTACAACACCAACAATACATATAGTCCAAGATCCCAGGGCCATCTTACTCTAATATTACAATTAAAAAATTTGGTATACGAAATTTTATTAATTTCAGTTCATTAGCTTTCTGTAATTATGATACTGTGGTAGTGTCATTTAATATCTCATTCTCATCATAAGAAAATAATACCATAAAACACAAGATATAACAACAATATAAAGTATCAAAATAGTGATTTCCTAGAATCGATGAGATTAATTGTTATAGTTTAACCTGAGAAACCGAATATTATCTTGTATTTATAGATTTGTCATATAAAACATTCGACCAATCTATACGGGAAAATCGTGATGTATGTGTGTTAACTTTACTATACGTGTTTTGAATTGTTTGTACTCGACAGTAAATAAATTTCCGCTGCCTTAAAAGGAAACGCGGGCTCTGTTTCGTATACTGCAGTAAATATTTCCAATTTTATCTTTACAAAGTTATTTATTATGCACAGTGGTGCTTTGCATCTATGTTAATTTCGTGAATTATGTAGATATGTAGGAACCTCCTAAAATTACGATTGGATATCGGCGTGTCGTTGGTCAGATTTGTTTTTTTTTTGAGCAGTTGACCGGATCCTTTACGATCTGTCCGCGTCTAAGGGCGCCCGGGGAATATGGAACTTGACAGTCTACAGATGTTTGTAGCATATCGGGAGCCCAAGGAGGTTTTTAGAGCTCTATCCACTAAACGTCTTCTAGTTGGTAATGACTCTAACTAATATATCATTCCCAGTCGCTATGATAAAGATTTTTGGCCTTCAGGTTCTGAGTTTACTATTCTATGCGTGTATGTTTCTTGCAGCCATAATTTAGGAGAAGAATACGTGAACGAAAAGTACTTAAGACATAAGTGTGTCCAGTTTTTTTTTACTACTATAGATGGACAGAAAAATCACAACTCATCTTGTTGCTTGTTCGTTAGATGTCCCTGGTAAATCATATAAGCTACTCCATTTTCATATCAGTGTACCTTGATACAAAATTTTAAAATGAGTAGTAAGCCTGTAATACATCTTGGGCTAAGCTGTATGATACTGGATTTAGTGAATGTATCGATTCTAGTTATCAAAATGGATAGTATATAGTTTTAAGAATAAAAATTGAAAAAACCGATCCGAAAGAGAGCTTGTTCCTAATATATCCGATTTTCATAAACAATATACATCACGAACGATTTGCAAGAACATATAATTTATATATTAATACGTAAAGCAAAACTTAACACTTATAGAGAATATAGAGATGTGCAGAATGCTTTTATTTTTTTCAAATTATGCATAAAAATACATTAAATCAAGAAAAGAAACATTACACACACGCATATAAAATCTTCTTTTTATTTGTAAAGTCTGTGGTCAAATTGAGAATAGATAAAATTGTCTTTATTATGTTATTTATCTATAACGATGTCTTAGCGAAATCTGTGATTATAAACGTAGTCTTTGACAATACAACCATAATAATTTTCAACTTATGATTTAAATTAATAATTATAATCGAATTTCGACAACTGGACTATCACTAGTTATATTTAAAAATGTCGAAACCTAAATTAAGCCCTATTTGGTGTGTTTGTATGGCCAGTGGGTGAATATGTTTAAATTCATTTAAATATATGAGTTAAATCGAGATAAGTGAATTTCAACTGAGATTCTTTCATAGCAGGCGGCGGGGGCAGTCTTACATCTAGTTCCAACCCCTGTAGGAGCTTCATGGGACTCGTGTGCATCGTTAATTTGGGCGACGACTGTGTCGGTCGCGTTTCTGATGACAGAGTTAACCGTGGTCGCTCCTCCTACTACTCCCGGATTGTGTCGCTCGGGTGTTAAAACAAGAATGCAGAGACGTCGTTAAATATATAGCTATAATATTTTAGATTTTAGATTCATAGATTTTGACGCCACTGTCAGTGCGACGATCACCGCGATAACAAAAACAAAAGAACAAAAAAATCTTAAGAAAAAAAAGAGTGGTAGTAGCCATCACAGAACAAAAGATATTTGACAGATGCCTATAGTTCTGAACAACAACATTCGGACGGTCGGTCTACCGAGCAATATCACTCGCTCGGTGGAAGATCTTCATGATGGAATGGAATCCGTGATCGAAATTTATAATTAAATGATTTATTTTTTTTGTTGCCCTTGTAGGCAGACGAGCATACGGCCCACCTGATGGTGAGTGGTTACCGCCGCCCATGGACTTCAGCAATGCCAGAGGCAGAGCCACGCCGCTGCCTAATTTAGTACATCTACAACGGAAACTATAAAATAAACGGCGGAAATGCATAAAATAAGCGCTATATTAAACGTTAAAAGTGTTTTTAATCATTCCAATTGCTCTAAGTGCTTTGTAAGCCGTGCCACTAATCCACAAAGAGTCGAATCGATCGAGTGATATTTGAACAAAACAAAACGTGCACAATAGGTTTTTGTTTTTAATTTTTTTTTCTTAGGTGTGTGGACGAGCTCACGGCCCACCGGGTGTTAAGTGGTTGTCGGAGGCCTTAGAAATCTATAACGTAAATACCACCACCACCTACCTTGAAACAAGAGTTCAAAGACCTAAATTGTACCACGGCTGCCTCCCCCTTAAAACCGAAACGGCACGGCTTCACGGCAGAAATAGGGGTGGTGGTACCTACCCGTGCGGACTCAAGACGTCCTATCACGAACAAAATTATCATTTGGAGGTTTAATTTTTATTACAGGAATTTATAGGAAGAAGGATATTCCTTCACCGTGGAAGTCAATCGTGAACATTTGTTAAGTACGTATTTCATTAAAAAAATTGGTACCCGCCTGCGGGATTCAAACATCGTTGTATCGTTTGAATACGAATGCACTGAGAATCTTATCCTTTAGGCCACGACGACTATAGTCTATATCTGACTTCCATAGTTGTAGCTAAATTTTACCAATTTTCAAATTCTATCATAAGCTTCTAAATTCAAAAAGGCCAACGCGTGGACGGTATCGTTCTTTGGGTAGTATACCAGCGTGATGGCCAACCAGTATTTAGTAGTGGCCCTACCACTACACTTTTTGTAGATCCGCACGGAAAGGTACTACCTTCTACCGCTAAGTAGTCATATTCTCCGCTTTGTAGAGTGGGTTGCCATTATACAATGCCATGGCAAAAACAACCTTACGTCGTGGGTGGCTGCTTTCATATTGTAACGTCTACGAGTTCCTGTAACCACACATCAAGCCGTGAACTCGCTGACTAAATAATGTAATAAAAAAAAATAAAAAAAACATACTCCCGTAATTTTCGCATAATGCTCGAATAAAAAAATACAAAAACACGGAGAAGAAGGAGCTAATTAAGTCTTTTTTATATTATCAAGATTTATAAGTACTCCTTTCCCGTCATTTGAAAGTATAAAAACAGCACCATCTGGGTATTTCTTTCAACATCAGACAATTCTCGAATTCCTACTAGTAACACAATCTTGAGAGGTTACCCTAAAGTATGCTAGTTGGCACTAGATGGCAGTATGATAGGTTATAATTTCGTTTCGTAAATTCGTACTTTGTAACCTGACTATTCGTTTCTAGATGGCGCTACATAATGTTAGATTCAATTTTGTAAATTAAATTACCAATTGTAACAAATACTCGTATTACTGTTATCATGAGATAGGCAAGTATAGTGTTCACACACGCGGCCCGCACACATAAATTATCGGCTGGTCATCCAATCCCGTCTCTGTGAAATAGCCCGTCGGAGAACCGTGGTATATGAGGAATCTAAATTCCACGACGACCTCCATTTACAACTGATAGGTAATTAACCTGAAGACAACGTTAGAACGCTTCTTCGAAAAAGCGGCGCGTCATGATAACCCACTTATGGTGGCCGCCTCTAACTACATATCCAACCTAGGCCTCGGAGCCCAAAATATTTAGGATCCACTACCGCTCGCTCGACGAGCCGCCGATCGGGCGTCTTAGGGATGACACCGCCAGTCTGGTTATAATGTTCCACCACCACCGGATCGGAATCGCGACGCACTGAGAAGATCCGGCGAAAAACTCAGTGGGCTGTGTTTATTTATGGTTTAGTTTGTTCGTCGAACTTTTCGTCGTAATCGGCAAGCTCGAGGAGGACGGTGACCGGTCCTTGATGAGCCTAAAAGCACCGAGAGTGGATCCTGAGGATCCGACAAGGAATGTTTCGGGCGACAGCGGCTTTTGTAAGCCCGTCACCTGTATCGGATATGTAATTAGCGGATTGGCGATCCGATCAAGAGGATTATTGTGTCGTACCGCTTTCTCCAAGTAGCGTTTTGATACTACCTTTAGATACTTACGTATCGGTTCTAAATTTATATCATCGTAAAGGTCGACATTCCTCACGTACCACGGTTTGGCATGTCAATTGTGGCGTATGAAATGAGAATCCTAACACTAATTTCCCCTTTTTTTTCCTACCTAAGCTGATAGCCTTGAGAGGCTATTTCAGCGTAACCTTAAATAGTAGGTGAGCTCACGGGGCTCAAACCTAACGACGTTGCTAACACGAACCCTAGCAAGAGCCGTGCTTCGCAGAATCTACCGCCGGATCGGAAACGCGACCCACTGAAAAGATCCGGCGAGAAACTCAGTGGGCTGTGTCTGTGGGTTAATTTATTCGTCGAGCCCTTTGTCGCAAGCGACGGGTTCGGTAAAGTAAGGTTAAGCTCATTTGAGCCACCCGGGCACCCAGTCCGCACCGCCTCGCCGGACGACGTCCACTCGATGTCCACAAGTGGTCCACGGGTGGCCGCTATGTGGTTAACGAGTGGACGTCGCTTGTTCAACGAATTTAGTATGTGGTCAATCGAGTAGTCTATTAACTATTGGTATGTGCCGTCCTCACGTGGATCATTCGTAGGCAGCGTTGGCAATGCGCAGTCGCTGTAAGGCAAGCATGGGGGTTGTCGCCGAGTGGTCGACCCGCTATCCGCGCGTGGGGCTTACGACATAGTCTAACCTCACGAGGCGAGGCGGTACAGAGTCAGCGCCGGATGGCTCTAATGAGCTGTGACCTTTAGATAGTGTTTTTTTATTTGTTTTTTTAATCATATTTTTTTAATATACTTACGAATACGAGCATAATAAAGAAAGCCGCTACGTATGAGCTGCGGGCCGTCAACATCGAAACAAAACGGTAATGCTCGCCGGTGATCACGTTCCTGAAACAAACAATGCAATATAATACAATACAATACATACATCTGAGGATTGGAGATTGGGACACTTGCTGACTTAACAACGTCTAGTTAACGAATTGAAATATTAACTGGCTGAACTAGAGTTTATTTAATGATCTAAATGCCGACCTCACCTAGTCAGATAAGATGGAAACAAAGAAGAACAAGATCTAAATGCGCAGACGAGTGACGAGGCATTGAATTTATGTTAATATCGAAACCCATAAACACCCCAAGCTGAATTCCAGCCACCTCTACAGACATTAGGTCGGAGTCTCCGTATAACACTTATCGCAACCTTCACAAACCAGAACGCTTCACTGCTTTGGATAAGAAATAGGTTCTTCGAAAAAGCCACGCAATGTGATAATCCTCTTATCGCGGCCGCCGTAAACAACGTACCCGATGCAGACGATAAACAATAAACAATTCATTTAAGATCCCTCCAATCTACTTTCAGTGCTTTTATGCATTTCAAGCACTGGTCATCGTTCTAATCAAACACGTCGAATGCGATGAAGAGTTCGTCGTGCAAGCCCACAGACAAAGCACACTGAGTTTCTCCCTAGATCGCAGCGGGTCGCGATCCCGATTCAGTGGTAGATACAGCGAAGCACTGCCCTTACTAGGGCAGATCTTAGCAAAGTCTTTCAGGACAAGCCCCGTCAGCTCGCCGACACGTTCGGTGAAACTAGCATAACCCTCGAGGTTACGAGCAGTTTAAATTTAGTATATATGTATAGGTAAGCCTTGTTAATGTTGAAGCCATGGAGATTGGTTCATGCAAAACAAGTTGGGTTTTTCCAAAATTATTTTGTTATATTTGTACATTGTATTTGTATTTAAAATAACTATTGTTTTCTTAATTTTATTACAAAGAGATCATTCAATAACCAGCCTACATTAACACTTCTAATATGATATTTAATTATATTCTTTAAAAAAAAATGGCTAATTTAATAACTTAAATCTAACTAATAAATTAAATCAGAGTTCAGCCCTGCTTTTGACCACAGAAGGGGGATAGAGCTCGGCTTACACGATGTTAAGTATTTATGAGGCTGTAAGACATCATAAAAATATGCATTAAACTTCTCAAGACAGTGTTTTCTGAGAAAATTCTAAGATAAAAAAAAAATCTTTAGATTACACAAATCGAATTATCATCGTATCGTTTTTAAGCTGTAATGCAATAACACCGCATCTACATACAATATGAATATTAATATTCTGTTTTCGGTACGAACACTTGTCGGAGATGGAATGATGTAACGTGAAAGTCAAGTATTACGCATGCGAAGTACATTAAAAAAAAAAGCAATTGTGTTTTAAATTACTGGTGGTAGGACATTTTGTGAGTCTGCGCGGGTAGGTACCACCGCCCGGCCTATTTCTGCCGTGAAGTAGTAATGCGTTTCGGTCTGAAGGGTAGGGCAGCCGTTGTAACTATACTGAGATCTTTAGAACTTATATCTCAAGGTGGGTGGCGCATTTACGTTGTAGATGTATATGGGCTCCAGTAACCACTTGACACCAGGTGGGCTGTGAACTCGTCCATCCATCAAAGCAATAAAAAAAAAATAAAAAAAAATTAAGTAATGCGTACTCGTAATTTAAAGAAACGATAAAAGTATCTAATTACAGAACCTTGAAAATAATTAATTCAAAGCCTAATTTCTTTCAGAGAGCATTACGTTCCAGATTGGCTTGGAAAAGGCTAAAAACGTTCTCTGGAAACGCATTATGGATGAAGGCAGTGGTTCCAGAGACTAACTAGATTAGAGTGTGTGTTTCCCGAGCGCTTTGACATGTCCTTCTTCAAACGAGGCTTGTGGAAAGTATTAAGCGGTAGGCAGCGGCTTGACTCTGTCCCTGGCATTGCTAGTCCATAGGCGACGGTAACCACTCACCATCAGGTAGGCCGTGTGCTCGTCTGCCTACGAGGGCAATAAAAAGAAATAAAAAAAAGAATATTCAGGCAGCTAACAATGCAGTGAGGCAATCGAGACGGGATCATAACAAACATAAAATATGAGATGCAATGTAACTCATACTCCATTACGAAGTATATCTAAATAAATAAATAATAAGTTTATTCAGAAAAAAACCTCAAGGAACGTAGGTACTATATGAAAAACAAAGAAACATAAAATACGGACTACAAGTTTCAAACTTTTTATTAGCTCTTTTAACGAATTCTTCTATTTCCAATTAAATATATAAATTTCACAAGAAAGTGTCAGCCGTGAAAGTTTTTATTTTCAATCGTTTAATGCGTCTTCATTTGTAATTACATAGTTCTATAATAGTCAAAATCAATGATTTTTAAATCGTTTATTGATTGATTTGCCAGTCAGTGTTCGATGTTATTTCACATTGTTTACGATATCTTGCGATAAGATATGATGATATTTCAAAACTAAATATACATTCACGTTAATTTTCGAAGAATAAAATTAGATTGCTTTTTTCCTCTACCAAAATCAAAAATACTATATAATTTTCTGCATAAATAAAATAACACTTGAAATTCAAATTTGACACTTACTTGAAATTATTATTACGTTACATTGTGTATTAGTATGTATATTTTATAAATGTATATATGTAAGGAATTTGTGTATTTATATATAGGTAATATGTACGTGTGTACGTGTATACGTGGTACACCGCGTGTAATTAGTTTCCAAACGATTCTTTTCCACCTGATGGTTGTCTGGAAGAGATCGCTCTAAGCGATAAGACCGCTAATCGTACATTTTTTTTGTATTTAATGTTTCGCGTTGTTTCTTTTGTTGGTGTACAATAAAGAATACTCTCTCTCTCTCTCTCTTGACACTTCTAAAATAATCTAATTCGCTCAAGTCAAACATACCTCAAATACCCCTTGTTATCTTCTTGTTCAGCGAGGGTCTTTATCGAGGCCATCAGCAGATCGTCATAGCCGAGGAACTCGTCGAGGACGAAGCGGGAGAAGGAATCTCCGAAGCACTGATCGCGCTGGGGGTCCAACGTTACGATCTTCACGGGTATCTTGAGGCGGAGTCGGGCGCTCGGCGACAGCCGGAGGAAGCCGTACTCGAGGGAGTACTCGAGTATGTAGTCGTCATCTGTAAATATATACTATCTTGTAACTATATATTGAGACCTTAGAACTCAAGGTGGGTGGCGCATTTACGTTGTAGATGTCTATGGGCTCCAGTAACCACTTAACACCAGGTGGGCTGTGAGCTCGTCCAACCATTCAAGCAATAAAAAAAAAAAATACATCTATAAATCTACAGTGGTTTTTACGGATGTTCCGTTATAACTACTGAACCGTGCATCCGATTGACTTGAAACATGGTATCCATGTAGAAAATACATACACTTAATGGATAGGCTAATATTTATATGAGTGTTGGTCTCCCTAATAATAATGACAATAAATAATAATGTTCATTTTAAATGCCCAGCGAAGCGGGCGAGTACGACTAGTATGTATATATATACATTCTGAAGACATATGGGACAAGTTCAATGTAATTTTTGAACTATTAAATCGATATTTTTTTATTGGTTAGGTAGGTTCACGGCCCACCTGGTGTTAAGTGGTTACCGGAGGCCATAGACATCTACAACGTAAATTGCGCCACCTACGTTGAGACATGAGTTATAAGGTCTCAGTTTTTACTGTACAACGGCTGCCCCACCCTTCAAGCCGAAACGCATTACTGCTTCACGGCAGAAATGGGCAAGGTGGTGGTACCTACGCGTGGTACTCACAAGACGTCCTACCACCAGTAAGTTTCCTGCAATTATGAACTTAATAAAAGCGAATGGTGGTAGGTAGCAGCTTGGCTGTGCCTTTGATACTGCTGATGTTCACCGAATGTAACCACTTACCATCAAAGAGACCGTATGCTCCTTTGCCAAGAATAGCAAAAACGGACAAAGAAAAAGTGTTGTGAAACAGAAACATTATGCGCAAAGGACATTATATTATCAATGTAACATAACGTTTCTTACCTTTTGAAGACTCATTGGCGGCTGACTCATCTAGAGATTCCTGAAACATATCAATGGTAATATTTTATTAAATAAAAACTATAATATACGTTTCAAAATCAACATAAGCCTTATTACATACAATTAATTATCTCCAGAACTCTGATACAGTTCACAGATTTTGTTGATGTCGTAGTGCAAGTTTTTTTCTTCCCAACCTGAGAGAATCTGGCAACACTAGCGCAGTGCTTCACAGAATCTACCGCGGGATCGGAATCGCGACCCAGTGAGAAAAACCGGCGAAAAATCAGTGGGTTGTGTCTATGGGGTAATGCTATATTATAAAAGCAAGGGCAAAATAAGCTAATATATCTTTCAAGAGTACAGGAAATTCGAAGAATCTTCATAATGGTTTAAGAAATGTCATAAGCCACAGGAATGTCTTTATCTATCTCTCCAATATATAATTTACAAGTTAGGGACGATGGACTTTCCTTAAATCGAAAAATATAATATAGTGCTATGCTATGATACATCAAATAAATATGATATTCAAATTTACTCAAATATTTTTTACATGGTAATTATATTGACTTCAAGATTTGAAACCTAGTGTTGCTTTTAACGATGTCAGTAACACTGTCTTAATATTACAAATTAAATTACTACTAAACATTGCTATGCTGTATAATTTCATTACAAATACCATATTAAATTTAATATTTTATGCACATTCAATTATGTTCAACCTTGGTTAAATTTTTTATTGATTTTGTTAGAAACAATAGGTTAGAAGTTGGTACGTTAGTAACAATCTATATATATAAAAATTAATTGCTGTGCGTTAATCTCGCTAAAACTCGTGAACGGCTGGACCAATTTGGCTAATTTTGGTCTTGAATTATTTGTGGAAGTCCAGAGAAAGCTTAAATGGTAGATAAATATGAAAATGCTCGGAATTAAATAAAAATTACAATTTTGTTTATCCTTTGATGTGTCCCCCGTCGGACGGATACCAGCTTTTGTTTGTTTTAAGTTTATTTTATACAAAAGTTTAGGTCTTTTATTTATCGATTGAGGCACTACGAAGTCTGCCGGGTCAGTTACTATAGAATAAATAGGTAGTAAAATATAATAGTTATATATTTGCTACAATACTGAATTTAAATACGTTACATTATTTACAAGGGAAAGCTATGTTTTTAGTTTAGATGATACCATCGCTCCAGTCTGGATATTAAATGAATTTACTATAAAACTTTTTTTACTTATAATGTCATTTAGTTATTACATTAAAATATTTTCCTTACATCAATTAGTTTAGAATCCTTGTCTATATCTTCCACTAGACCCAGAATCCCTTCCCATATGGAGGAAGAAGGCTCAACATCTTCTCCAGAAACTATAGTTGTATTAAGATCAAGTTCTTCATTCACATCCTCTGTTTTGTCAACATATGAAGTTTCTACAATTCCTTGGGAAGTATCCTCGTCCTCATGTATTCTAGTAATGTTCCCATAATCTGTTCCATCTCGTATGTAATCATCATCTTCTATGTCATCGCTAGTTGATGATTCAATATTGACAAAACTGAAATATAAATTTTTTCGAAACAATAAGTAACAAGATATCATTTTTTTTTTATTTCAGAGATAGTTTTGTAGGCTTACAGCCCACCTGTTGATAAGTAATCACCGTCGCTCATGGATAAAAGCACTGCTAGGGACACAACCAATATAGTGCCTATTATGACGGTATTTCTTATCATTAGTAGACTGCTTATAACCCAACTTGTATTCAGGGTTTATAGCATCGGACATCACAATATGCATATAGTGGCCCACTTTGAAATATTATTGGTTATTGGCCTGGATATGGCTTTGCTCTTGGCATGATGTCCATGAGCAACAATGACTTTATATGGAGTTATATGCTGTGTGACTTGAAAGGAGACACTTTAGCACTTTGAATAATGCAATATATTATAAAACCATAATTACATCTCAAACTCATTAATTAATGTATTCTATGTATATCATAAAATTAATATAGACCTTAATTTTAATACCCTTAGTTATTCAATTCCAATTTTCATTCCATTTAAAGGGGTACCTATGGTTTGCTTTGTTATGGAATATTAAAAATATCAGTTAACACACAACATGGAACAATTCTTTTTCCAACAGTAACTGAATATTTGCGCAGAATGCTTGGTACCAGAATATTTATAATATTTAAACAAAAACAGCATTGCATCAAATGTGAACTTAAAATAAAACCTTCATTTAATTGCTATTACTTTTAGATAATTTAGTGTCAAGGTTACTAAATTGACTGATAGCCAAAGAACACCTAGACGAGAATGACCTTACAAAAAAATACTTTTATTCATAAGCTTTACATATTTAATAAAATATTTAATTAATAGTAAAAACAGGTCTTATCAGATTCGAGTAGGCACATTTAACTTGCGTAAAAATATTGACGGACTAAAAAAATTAATATACACATTTTAACACCAAAGTTCCCCATTATAGCATTGAAAACTTACTTAATTATGATTTAATTAGTTTAAACTAAAATGGGACTAGCTAATAGGTGCCAAACATCATTATTTTTATAACATTAATTTTATGTTTCACAGACATTGTGTAAGCTATTAATACTTAAGCATCAATTTCAAAATATCATACTTATATATATATATATATTTCATTATTGAGTCACCTTTGAAGTCACCACAACAAAAATGACTTTTTTTAACACAATGCAGGTGCAACAAAAAAAGGTCACTAAGAGGACAAGCATTGATTTAAAATTTCTAAAATTATGTAAATCATACACCAATATGTGTTTTATAATCACTTATAATTTAAGAACACTAAGTCAAGGCCAGTAATTTTCTGTTGACAAGGTTGCATATAATTTGAATTAAGGACCTCTCACACATTAAAAACTACTAAATTTTAATAGGCATTTTTTTTCTAGTATTAACATTCAAGAAAATGCAAGTGCTTACCCTTCAGTAGCTAACATCCCCAGCATAGAATTAAGCTCTTCTTTATCTTTCTTTAATTTACGTTCTTTTGCATAGCTTTGTTCAATAGAATAATCTTCTGAAGGATTTCTTAGTATTTCAACTCTCAGTATACCATCTCTGGGCCAAGAATCTTTCACATGGTTCAAACATGTCGTAGGTGTCCTTGAAAATGCTATATGTATGTAAGCTAGCACAAAAAAGGCTAATATTGCTTTTAGGAGTACAAGAAATTCAAAGAATCTTCGTACTGGCCTTGGAAATGTCCGTGCATAGGCAACGGCAAACTTGAAGAATAATGCATGAAATAATCTTTCTCTGACATTGAACAGTGGATTTTGATTATTGTTACGATTTCGATTCATTCCTGCATTGATAACTGGCCCGCCTGGTAAAAAATTGTTTTCTGGATTTACTCCAGGCGGCAAGTTGTTTGCAACTTGTGGTCCTCCAGTACTCATTGTTCCTGTCTTAGTTTGGATTATTTTGTGATACTCCAATCTATGTTATTTTGGTTTTTACATTACTCTCACCTGAAAGTGAAAGTAGATTAAAATATAATACGTAAAAATTTCGTCCATCATAATTTGGCAATGAAATGAAAGGGGATAGTTGAAAATTAGTCCCTTGATAATTACATTCCATGTGATTTTTTTTCTTCAAACAGTCATACGTACGTTTTCAAAATTAAATGACCTTTGTTACTTATTAGTGTTTACTAGCGCTTATTCAAAGTTATAACACATTTGAATAGTGTGCTTTTGAAGCAAAACGTTTAATTATGTATGATTTACCAAATAATTTCTAAAAACTCACTATTACACCTTGCAGCAAAATTGTTTTACGAAGCAACATATGTCTGAATATATCAAAATCATTTATCCTTACTCGTTAATAATCCGCTAGTAATAAATGCTTCCGTATATTTGTTATTGGAATACTTAAAAAGTAGTGGATCAAAATTCACAAAATGATCACTTTCTTTTATATTTGTTGTGAGATAAATAAATCGCGAAACTGTCAAACAACAAAAAATATTGCTAGTCGCAGAAACTCATTCGGTCATTCGGTCAATTATTTGAGTGTCAAGAAGTGTCAGATGTCACACCCGCGGCATGTAAGACAATATCTCTTGCTTGAGATTTGGCTGTATGAGATACGCTTCTTTTTCCTGTCTAATGAAAGAACAATGTGAACAAAAAAACCGCTACAGAATTGTACTTTTTAGGGAATAATTTTTGGCGGGAACACGTGGTGCTATGTTGTATGAATTGTATTGTTTATCTATTTAGTATTTCTTCAGGTTTAAATATGTAATAACGGTGGTTTATTACCTGTTTAGTATCTGTGAAATTACACAAATGTGGGAAAATGAAACAAAGCCACTGAACGTACCTTCTGGGGATCTTCGAAAAAGTCTACTGAAAAAGTCACAGTAAATATACTCCCTTTACTGAGATTATACCTAGTCAGGTCATAAATTCTGTCACATGTTTAATGTAAAATAATTGAAACAAGTTTATTCATTATGTAACCATTCATATACCAAAATGAACTTAACAAAACATAGATTCTTATGACACTAAATTTTATTCAAAATGACCTCCGTGATTTTGAATACAGGCCTTCAATCTGCGCGGCCAGTCGTCTATCGCAGCACGAACGAGGTCCATGTCAATATCGGCGGCTGCCTTAATCAAGGATGTCTTGAGTGACTCCAAATTGGGATGAGGCTTTGAGCACGCCTTTTCCTCCAAGTGTTGCCATATCTTGTAATCTAACGGATTCAAATCTGGACTGGAGGAGGGCCAGTCTTCGTGCCGGATGAAGTCGATTTCACGCGCCGCCAGCCAGTCTTGTGTGCTCTTCGCTCTATGAGCTGGCGCCGAATCTTGTTGGAATACCCAGTGCCTGTTATTGAACATGGTATGAGAAACAGGTTCCACAAGGTTCGTCAGGACTGTATTTTGATACACAACTGCATTCGTTTTTACACCTTTCTCACAAAAATGTACCTCTGTTAAGCCCCAATAAGAAACTCCCAACCATACCATGAGCGAGGATGGAAAATGACCTCGTTGGACACGCGGAATACGGTTGCTCGCTTCTTCACTACTGTGTGCGTACACCTTATCATTTTGTTTGTTGTAGCTCTCTTCTACGGTAAAAATTTTTTCATCCGAAAAAAGAATTTCCCGATATTTTTTTCCCGCGTACCGCTTCAACAAAGCGCGGCATCTCTTCAGTCTCAGGTCCATTAGACGAGCATTCAAACGATGTCCTGTTTTTCTTCGATATGCCCGAAGCCCTAAGTCTTCATTTAACACCCTTTTCACCGTGGTTCTGCTTAACCCCATCTGAAGGGCCAACAGTTTCTGCTTACGTTTGGGATTTCTTTGAATTCGCGCCTTCACAGCTTTTATCACTGCTGGAGTCCTAACAGACCGAGGGCGACCACTTCTTGACCTGTCATCTACACTAGAGTCTTCATTGTATCGTTTGATGGTACGATAAACGAATCTTTTGGTTATATTCAAATTTTTCAGTATGTTAAAAATTTTAATTGGCGCGTAACCGCAACGATGCAACGCAATAACTGCAACACGGTCTTCTTTAAGCGTCCACTCCATATTCAAAAATGAGTAAAATTCTAAAAGTATACATTTTTATTTTCATGAACAATTCGAAATTCGAATTCAATAAACTTTTTTGTGGCCAGCATTCTAAAAGAAAAGTTTTTACTGTGTGACAATACTTATGACCTGACTAGTTATTTCATCTCATATCATATCATTACATTTCATTTCATGCCAACTGATTAATGTTCTCAATTAATTAACTTCATTTCATTTTGCTCCGTATTATCATTTTACATAAAAAAATAAACAAAGAGTTACGCTGTATGGTATGATACTTTTGTTTTCTAATCTATACTAATACTAATATACTAATAATATTATAAAGAGGAAAGATTTGTTTGTTTGTTTGTTTCGAATAGGCTCCGAAACTACTGGACTGATTTGAAAAATTCTTTTTCCATTAGAAGCCGACATTGTCCCTGATGAACATAGGCTACTTTTTTAATTTTATTTTAATTTTTTTTTTTTTGTTTCATGTGTGTTTTAATGTTTCCGAAGCGAAGCGAGGGCGGGTCGCTAGTTGGAGAAATAAAAGTACTATTATGAACTTTTAGCGGGAATGCGAAGTGTTACGCTATGTGACATACACACCTAATTTATTTTGTGAATTAATTGTTTCTTACAGTTTAAATATGTAACAATGGTGGCTACGGTTAAGTAACGTGAAAATATACAAATGAGAGTAAAAGAAAAAAATCACAGAATATGGCTACTCGGGGTTGCTTAATAACTTTTTGGTCTCTATCAAAAAGATTCAATAAATATATTGCTTTTTTATGTATATAGGCAGCCAGTGCACTCTTAAATCTTTATCTTACATAGATTCAAAACTAATCACACTAATTGGTATGGTTGCCCATCTGTAAGGAACCTAAGTACCTATTAGGCATTTCATTTTTTAAAGGATTTTATGACTTGACCTTCAGGTCAAGTCTTATTTTAATTTTAATTCTTATTTTTATGAAAAATGATAATATGAAGTGAAGGGAAATGAAATGAAATAAAATGAAGTGAGATGAGGTGATATGGTATGAAATATAATTTCAGTAAAATGGTGGTCATTTACTGAAACTTTTTCAGTGGAGTATTTGGAGGATCCTGATAAGTTACGTTCAGCAGCTTTATTTGATTTTCCCACAATTGTGCACTTTCACAGATACTAAACAGTTAATAATATCTTTATTACACATTTAAACCTGAAGAAACACTAAATAGACAAAATAAAAGAAATCACACAGTTTCACTCCTCACGTTCCCGCCAAAAAGTCTCTTAGGCATTTCATTTGACTAAGGACTCACAGATAAATATAATACACATAACAGCCTTAACAAATAAAATAATCTGAGAAATAATACAAGCTTCGTCTTTCTATTTATATCCATAAATCCACACTGATGTATGAAGTGCTGAACTCCAAATGGGTACAGTGGTTTGAATGTAGACGTAACAGACAATTTTTTTTTTTTATTGCCCTTGTAGGCAGACGAGAATACGGCCCACCTGATGGTGAGTGGTTACCGTCGCCCTAAGCTTCAGCAATGCCAGGGGCAGAGCCAAGCCGTTGCCTACCGCTTAATACTCTCCACAAGCCTCGTTTGAAGAAGGACATGTCATAGCGCTCGGGAAACACCGTGGAGGGGAGCTCATTCCATAGCCGGATGGTACGTGGCAAAAAAGACCTCTGGAAACGTACTGTGGATGACCGCAGTGGCTCCAGGTAGTATGGATGAACTCTACTCCGGTGGCGGGCGGTGCGATGGTAAAAACGAGATGCCGGTATCATCTCGAACAATTCCTCAGAGCACTCCCCATGGAACATACGGTACAAAATACAGAGGGAAAATACAGAGCCTCTGGGTCTGCGGAGGGAACCGAAGTCCCTCCGCAGACCCAGAGGCTCCAAAATTGAGTTATTTTCATAGTGGGTAATACCTATTATTTTATAAGTGATTGTGGGCTCTAAGGATATAAAAGTAAATTCTTCATATTTCAATGACAACTGGTTTTTGCAACATCTATCCTATTCCAATAAAACAAAGCGTAAATTGTATTCCAAAATAACCTCTTTATACCTGTAAAACTATATAATAATCCATCGAATAATCAAACGAACAGAGAGATAGAAAAGATTTTGAAGTTTTACGGCGGAGAGAAGATCTTCCACCGAACATATGAAATTGCCCGGTAGACCGACGGTCCGTATGTTGTTGTTCGGAACTTTTATATATGCTATAGAACTATCATAAAAATGTCGTAAGCGAAATTCAGGATCTGTCAGATCTGTCTGTCTGCGGTGAGCTTGAGACTGAGCTTGAAAGCTGCGTGAGTGCCGTGAGTAGTCCATGTGATGCAAAGCTGCAACGCCGAAGATGTGTGATCCCAAGCGTTGATGATCCGGTCGCGGGTTGCGATGGCCCTGTTGAAGCTGCGATGCTGGCTTGCTGTGGGACGACTGGCGTTGATGACTTGTTTTTAACGGCCAAAATGTGAGAACTGTTGACGCGCGTTTTATTAAAGAAACGAGTCGACGGTCGGTTGGAGCCTTTCAAGCCTTCAGTAATGCGTTCTGAATATGTCGAGAAAACGAAGAAGACTTCAAAACGACCAGAACCAATCAGAAACAATAACAGAAACTCATGATTATATGTATTAATAACTGCTTTTGCATTTTGGTTGGGCAAGCAACCAGTTATAAAAAATAATTACATTATAATTTCATCAAATTTTTCAAAAATTCAATTTCAAAAATTTATTTCAATAAATCATTTCTATCATTATAATTTTGTTCCTTTTAATAAAAATATGTGTCAAGCTATAAATCTCCATATAAAAAACGTTGCAAATGAGCTATAGTGATGTCTACTCCATGAACAGGGATAACTTATGCAACTTGGCAAGCTTTATCAAAAACACGAAAGCTACTTAAACAAATTCATGATTTTGACATTAGACATCTGTCTTTCTGTGCGTTTGCTTGTATAAAGAAACAGCTTCGAAGTTCATAATTCACGTGAAGAAGCAGCTATAATTTCACGGGCCATTAATTTGTTCTACAAAGGCCTCGACTATAATATGCACGCAGCGCTTATTATTATGAAAAGAAATCGAGTCGCGATTGCACGGATATGGGAGTTTAACAAAAGAGAGTGTGATTGACGTTTATGTGGTGCACGTTTAAAAGATTTTTTGTCAACCTTTCAGTACTTAATGCGCATTTTGTGAGGACTTTATTCTGAATGACGCGGACGTGAACCAAAAAAAATACCATTGTGAACCGTCCTGTGTTCGTGACATATCGAAAGGTATCGGAGCTGTAGAGCCTTTTTTAATACCTAAATTAAAATAGGTAGGATTAGTGTATAAAATACGATGGATTTCGGTCCTTTTATTATTTTATATTTATTTGTTTTATATTATTCGTATTTTATGGTACGATTTAACAATAACTATTCAAAGTTTTGTATAGTTTTTTTTTAAACCTATGCTGATAGCCTTGAGAGGCTACTTCAGAGTTAAGCGTTACCCTAGCGTGTAAATGAGCTCTCGGGGCTCAAACCGGAGGTGTTGCTATTATACTGGCCCTAGCCAGAGCAGTGCTTCGGAGAATCTACCACCGGATCGGAAACGCGATCCACTGAGAAGATCCGGCGAGAAACTCAGTGGGCTGTGTTTATGGGTCGTTGTCTTTGATTACTGCAATAAGGCAGGCGAACTCACAGGCCACCCCCTATTTAGGGGCTACCAAATCTTAACACCACGAAATCTCAATTGTAAAGTATAACGGCTTTTAGAACGGAACGCATACTTCGTGGCAAAAATATAGTTGTACCCAGAGAGTTAAAATTAAATCAATGGTTGTACCAAATCGTACAGGCTCAATGTAAGCCCTGCGACCATTGTATGTGTGGTTAAATAGTGTCAGCGGCCTCCTGCTTTAGAGAATAAACTCCTAATGTATGGAGAACTATGGCGTAATTTTCCACCTATTATAGGCCATAATATCACTCGCTTACTTTGAGGTATAGGTAAATAATTTCATAGTTTATGACTAGTTTTATTATGAAGGCCATAAAATTAATAACGCAGCAAATAAATAATGCATCAGTAACGTAATCAACATTCTAATAGCCATACTATCCAGCCTCATTAAACCACGTGCACCGCTGTCGGTAAATAAGTATACGATTCGAAACGAACGCACTAGATAAAGCGGAGATAACAAAAACTAAACTTAAATTACGGTTCGCTCGTGTTATAAATATTCAAAAACTTGTCCGGAGCCGAGGCAGCTTTAAAAAAAATTGACGTCTCAATTATCGAACTGACTAGGGACGGGATTCGACCGCTCTTAATTTTATATTATTCTCACGCTTTTTATTTCCTGTTCGCTTTTTAAATCTTCAAACTCTGTAATATATAATAGATGTATACTGAGATTGTATTTGTTACCACCTAAGCGAAACAAGCGCAATATTTATCTGTACTAATATTATAAAGCTGAAGAATTTGTTTGTTTGAACGCGCTAATCTCAGGAACTACTGGTCCAATTTGAAAAATTATTTCAGTGTTAGATAGCCCATTTATTGAGGAAGGCTATATAACATCACGGTAAGATCGATACAAGTGGAGCACCAATAAACAATGTTTCAAAATATTTTCACTCTCTACGTAAATGAAGCGGGAGGTAACATTTTGCATTATGCCAAAGTTACTATTCCACGCGGACGGAGTCACGGGCAAAAGCTAGTACTCTATACGCGGCTTTTTTTCATGAAATCTTTTAAGAACTGCAGGATATGCATGTAGTATGTTGAGATTTAAAAGAAGGACGATTTAAATTAAAAACAGCATACATTTATTTGTTTTTGTCCCATCTCGGAGTCAGAGAGTCCGGTTGAGACTTCTAAATAACGATTTACAGAGTGTCACAGATATCGCCACGCACCGCAATATGACACGGCATTTTTTTTTCATTCCCAGAATACAGATTTTATCACCTTATGAATATTTCATTAGTTTCGAATCCGAAAGAACTATAAATCGGAGAGCAAATGTCAAGAATAAATTCTTTATCCAATGCTTTTCATAAATATGTCAAAGTCATAAAATACTCAGAGAAGTAACTGATTTTTGGGCGTGTTTTATGAAATTCACCTAAAGATATGAATATTTTATACAGATTTGAGACACTGGTGGTAGGACCTCGTGTGTGAGTCCGCGCGGGTAGGTACCACCGCCCTGCCTATTTCTGCCTTGAAGCAGTAATGCGTTTCGGTTTGAAGGGTGGGGCAGCCGTTGTAACTATACTGAGATCTTAGAACTTATATCTCAAGGTGGGTGGAGCATTTACGTTGTAGATGTCCATGGGCTCCAGTAGCCACTAACATCAGGTGGGCTGTGAGCTCGTCCACCTATATAAGCAATAAAAAAAAAAATCAAAATACCGTGTCGCTTAGTAACATGATTTTGTGAAAAACAATAGGTGATATTCAGTTTTAAAGCTTCAAGTTCTAATTCTAATCAAATCCCAAAGTACTTTAAGTTATTATAAATGCAATTCTAAGAGTTTCCTGCCTTTCATAACGTATCTCATACCTGTATTCATTAGGTGTCCTCTCCAATTAAAGCATTGCATTGTTACTAAAGCCATTTCTACATACAATGGTCCCTTCTCGCCGCCCCCTCAAAAAGCCTACGCGGTAATTAAAACCTGTTTTTGTTTAGACTCAAGGAAACTCATGTGTATTTATTTCAAAATAAAACGGTTTTTTTCATCGGCCTCCAAAAGTGAGAGACTAAAGGAGTTTCTAAATTCAGCTTAAAAATCGATTCCTAATATCAAAAAAATGTGTATTAAAATCAGTAATCTTGAAAAATGTAATTTGTTGATTTGATATAAATATACTACGAACCAATACTGTGCTAGTACAGATTACAATTTACTGAAAAGTCAAAATGGTTATGAAGTCAACGTGCGTGCCATTTGAAAACAAAACAAATACACGAGCGTAGAACAAGAGCTTCCTTTGCCTTGAGCCTTATGTCGAACTATGCTGATACATCGCCGTTGATAAGTCCGTCCGAATGATTAATCGTCTCACGAATCCGTTGTCGGGTTTTTTTTAAAAGCAATTTGTACCTTTATTTTAGAAATGAACCAGATTGTGAAGTGTTTTTTTTTTTCATTGTCTATCGGTTCTATCAGGAGTGATCTCTATCGTGGTTTATTTTATTCAACAGCTTAAGAATGATTAGGGATTTTTCTTGTATGTATCTGAGTAGGTACTTGAATTCTTAAGATATGGTAGTAATGATAAGGATATAGAATACCCTTTTAATTAAAAATATGTCTATGTTTGTTCTGCTATGAAGACCTACTCGTTCATATAACAATATTTAGACCTCGGTCTTTTGTCTCAAGGCTTCGGGGAGCACTTCAAGGCGAATCCATACTAATATTATAAATGCGAAAGTAGCTCTGTCTGTCTGTCGTTCGCGCTTTTATGCCAAAACTACGGAACCGATGTAAATGAAATTTTGGTAACCAGATAGTCTAGAGTCTGAGTAAGGACATAGGCTCTTTATAAGGCGAAAAAAAGGTTGCATGGAATTATCGTCATTTTTAGAGCTAAAATCTTAAAACTTATTTTTAGGCTGTGGATTTGATATACATAAATATGACATTTGTAATTTGTATAAGTTTTACCCTCAAGGGTGTAAAATGCTGGAGTCATAGTCGAGGCGGCTGGCCGGTCCTTCGGCTGGTCGTAGGACTGTCGAGGCGATTCGCCCAGCCCTTATGGACTGGGTGAATCGTGACAGAGGACGCCTCACTTTCCGGCTCACGCAGGTGCTCACTGGGCATGGTTGCTTCGGTGAGTACCGGCACCGGATCAGAGCCGAGCTGACGGCAGAGTGCCACCATTGTGGTTGCACCTTGGACACGGTGGAGCACACGCTTGTCGCCTGCCCCGTATGGGAGGGTTGGCGCCGTGACCTCGTCGCAAAAATAGGAAACGACTTGTCGTTGCCGAGTGTTGTAGCATCGATGATCGGCGGTGACGAGTCGTGGAAGGCGATGCTCGACGTCTGCGAGTCCATCTCGACCCACGCCCGTTCTTACCCAGCGGGATGTTCCGTAGGATAACTCATTCTAACCGGCGCCATCGAGGTAGGCTCCGGATAGCCTGCCGACCGCGAGGGCTGATGATCGTGGTGCCGACGACCGCCGGTCCGGCGTCCCGAGGGAGAGGGTGACGGGAGAGATGTGCTTCGCACTGAACACTGATGGTAGGACCTCTTGGGAGTCCGCACGGGTAGGTACCACCGCCCCGCCTATTTCCGCCGTGAAGCAGTAATGCGTTTCGGTTCGAAGGGTGGGGCAGCCGTTGTAACTATACTGAGATCTTAGAACTTATATCTCGAGGTGGGTGGTGCATTTACGTTGTAGATGTCTATGGGCTCCAGTAACCACTTAACACCAGGTGGGCTGTGAGCTCGTCCATCCACCTAAGCAATAAAAAAAATAAAAAAAACTTCACTTGCCCTCCTTTTGCCTTTTCATGAATTTTGTCTTATACGAGGCTCGAACGTGGATTATTGAGCGACAGGAGGTTTTAGTCAGTTCGATTCCGACACGCCCCGCCCTCCATCCTCAGAGGAGGGCGGAAGTGCGGCGATTTCCTCCTGACCTATTTGAAATCTAAGAATATTTAACCACTATATTAAATTTTCTAATGCAACCTTATGGCGTTTGATATAACATTGACAGAATGCGTGCTGCAGATATCGTCAAAGAGGATGCAAAAAAACTGAATACCGTTAAAACAAATGCTTCGGTCGGACTTATATTGATAATACATACGAGTATACATAAGAGAAAACAATGCAATTTTACTAAAACGTGTTTTTTTTCCCCTTCCTATGCTGATAGCCTGGGGAAGCTATTTGAGCTTCTCCTTGACGTGAGCTCACGGGGCTCAAATCGGGTATGTTGCTAACACTGGTCCTAGCAAGAGTAGTCCTTCGCAGAATCTACCACCGGATCGAAAACGCGACCAACTGAGAAGATCCGGCGAGAAACTCAGTGGGCTGTGTCTATGGGTTAATTTACTCGTCGAGCCCTTCGTCGCAAGCGACAGGTTCGGCAAGGACGGTGTCCCGGTGTTTGAGGTACCTAAAAACACCATTAATGGATCGAGAGGATCTGTAATCACGTATTTAGGGCGAGGTAGACTGCTTACCATTCGGTCCACAGGATCGGGTATGTAATTTCCGGCGGTCACAAGTGGGTTTTGGAGTCGTGTCGCCTTCTCGAAGTGGCGCAATGATGCCGACTGTAAATACTTACTGACTGAGTCAAGCTCCAGGTCATCATGGAGATCCACATTCCTTAGGAACCATAGTGGTCCGACGGCTATCCTGCAAAAACGGGATTGAATGACTTGAAGGGGTTTCAAGCTGGTGCGGGACGCGTGAGCGAACATTACACTTGCATAGGTCATGACGGGGCGTGTGCAAGTTTTGTAGAGGGTCACCTTATTAAGAAAGGACAATTTACTTAGCTGAAAGGGCGTAAAGTACGTTTGTAACTCTGTGAATTGCCAGAAGCGGCCAGAAGTGAATGTGCTTAAAAAAGTTAAATGGCAGTGCTAACAAATTATTTTGAGAGCCACCTGGTAGAGCCTCATGGTGGTACTACAAATAATTCGCTATACAATATCCTATATTAAATTCGTCATGGCCTAAAGGATAAGACGTCCGGTGCATTCGTATCTAGCGATGCACCGGCCCGCAGGTGGGTACCAATTTTTCTAATGAAATACGTACTTAACAAATGTTCACGATTGACTTCCACGGTGAAGGAATAACATCGTGTAATAAAAATCAAACCCGCAAAATTATAATTTGGATAATTACTGGTGGTAGGACCTCTTGTGAGTCGGCACGGGTAAGTACCATCGCCCCGCCTATTTCTGCCGTAAAGCAGTAATGCGTTTCGGTTTGAAGGGTGGGGCAGCCGTTGTAACTATACTGAGACCTTAGAAATTATATCTCAAGGTGTGTGGCGCATTTACGCTGTAGATGTCTATGGGCTCCAGTAACCACTTAACACCAGGTGGGCTGTGAGCTCGTCCACACATCTAAGCAATAAAAAAAAAATTACATCATTTTCTCAGTTTTAGATTTGTATAAAAGAAAATTCAATAATATCAATAATAAATTATAATCCCCGAAGCGAAGTGAGTGCGGGTTGCTAGTAGGTCATTACATAGTGCAATAATAATGCAATGCAATAACTCAAGCAGTAATCTGAAATGTAAATATACTCAGTTCCATTCACGTGATAAGTATAGCCCGCTGAGTTTCTCGCTGGATCTTGTCAGCGGGTCGCAATTCCGATCCGGCAGTAGATTCATTCGCAAAGCAGCTGTCCTTGAGTTTTTAGGTCTCCGGAGGCGGTCTGACAGCTGTTAGCAAATTCCGTCCCTCCTGGCTGAGCCCGTGATCGCTCACCTGTCCTGGTGAAACTGAAAAGGCCTCCGGGCTACCAGTAATCCTTCCTACACAAAAAAAAACATTGTGATATCTTATGTTAAGCGGGTCGTGAACACGCCTACCTATATGGATTAAATGACATGTATAACAAAACACTTAAGTACTTAAGTAAATAACTTCACGTAATGTGAGAAGCTTCCGGAATACGAATCCCTGTGAATGAGATAATCTGCAAAGTATCAACATTGCTCAGATTACATCTCAATGTTTGGCCTTGCACTCTACAAATATTTACACAACACTTTATAAACTGAACTTACGTTTCGAACAACCCAACGTTTCTCGGTCAAAACTTAAATTCAATATAGATCTTCGGCTATCGCAATAAGGTTGCGATTAGATTTAACATTCTGAGAGACTGCATTTAAAAATGTCGTGAGACAAAATGAAGGGTTTCGTCTTTCATTTTCTCGGAGTGTCGCTAATCTTTATTTAATGTTGTCTTATCGTATTCAAATGTGAAACATTAATTTATGGAGGGTGAGTTGCATCGCTCCAGGGTTCAAATTCTCTGGTAGGCACCGTTTTATTTAATATATTTAACATTTGTTCACAGACAGCTTCCACTACAATGCTATCTAGTTCTTCCTGGAAACAACCATCTGAAACTTCGATCTACCTAACTTCGAACTATCCTAATCTTTGAGCTTCGGTAATCACTTAAAATCGGATAAATCTTGAACTGGTCTGCTAATATAGAACAATAAAAAAATAGCGACTATTGTAAATATACAACAGTTTCAATCCTTTCCCTATTATCACAAATTTATTATTTGTGCACTAAAATGTTAGAAATTCAATATTATGAATCCAATTCTAATATATTATTAAGGGTTAATAAGCGGTTCAGGCACGTTTAGAAATCGTTACGTCAAGAACTCAAAACAACAAAAGCTTTTTCTTTAAAAATCTTTACTAAGCTTTCATAAAGCTAACACAATAACGTATAGAGATAGCAAAGGATTTAACGCGAGTTAGAAAGAGATGGAAGAAGCACCACGTGACACCTGCCGGCCGCCAAATGAAGATATCGCAGCTGGATGCGAGAGGAACACAGAACAGAAGTTAACAACATCGTGGCTTAAATAAATATTAAAAAAAAAAAAAATGTTTTGAAATCACATCATAAAACCGCAGTCTCAATATGTACATAATGCGATGTATGTATCATTAATACATTTGTGATTTTATTTTCGCTGCATAGAGCCCTTAGAAATCGTTGACTCATGTTTAAGTAAGCAAATAGATATTTTTTATCAATAAATAATATTATTTATGCGAAGTGCCTTCAGTTCGTCTAATAGATATAAAAAATAAGTCAGCCATCGTGCTTTGTAATATATTCTTGTAAATCTAAAACTACTTTTACGGTTTAATCTAGAGCTTATTAATTTGACTACCGTCTAATTTCCCATAAAAGCTTAACGCACGCTTAATACGAATGTCTAGGATCAGCATTCAAGTCTTCCGTGACCACGACAACTGTAAAAGCATTTGAAACGTCGGTAATAATAAAATGAAAATAATAAACTCGAGATTAATAAGCCGTAAAAGTAGTTTTAATTATATCTACTATGGCTCGCGAAAACAGAAGTAAATACTAAAATTTGCAATAATAAATGTTAAAATGTTACCAACGATTATTCAATCCGAAATCAGTCAGATACTTTGAACATAGTTCTTACCCCTGGACAGACTCGGATGACTATAACACGGACACAATGGGCCTACCTACTCCACCAGCAAAAAGCTAAGAAGTGCGATGATCGCTATTGTAGAAAAAGATCAATTTTCTTCAGCTTGTATTTAGTACAATAATTAAAATCTATATATATAAAAATGAATTGCTGTTCGTTAGTCTCGCTAAAACTCGAGAACGGCTGGACCGATTTGGCTAATTTTGGTCTTGAATTATTTGTAGAAGCTTAGAGAAGGTTTAAAAGGTAGATAAATATGAAAATGCTCGGAATATAAATAAAAATAATAATTTTGTTTTCCCTTTGATGTGTCCCCCGTCGGACGGATTCCTTTTGTTGGTTTTAAGTTTATTTTATCCAAAAGTTTAGGTCTTTTATATTTTATCGATTGAGGCACTACGAAGTCTACCGGGTCAGCTAGTATTTAATAAAAGAACAGAAAGGTATTACATGAGAAAATTAGAATATCGGGTCTGTTACGTCTACGTTGGAATAGTTTTTATGCAAAGAAAATCTAAAAATGGTAACTATGAGTTCATCGACTATTAAGTAATGTAGTAGTAGAGTTAATGATAGTGAGCAACTTAGAACTTTTTATAATACTTGACAATGCCCATATGTTATTTCTTCCACATCTCAATATGTATTATTTCGTGCTCAGTAAATCGGTACTAAGAAAAACTGATACTTGATTTAAAAACCATATCACTCGGACACCGCTGTAGATAGAAGAACATATGCTATCCCACTGTCTATGCATGTCATTTTCAATAAACTAGAGGTCCCGCAGTAGTCAAAATTCGACTATAATTCATTGGAATTGTAAGTTTGTACACTATTATGATTGTATTTTATACTTTTATAATCACAAATTTCGCCAAGACTACACTATAAAAAATATTAACAAAGACAAACAATATTTAATCTCAATTTGATAACAGACGTCAAGAACAAAAGTTTGACAATAAATATGCATGCGTGTGTGCGTCAAATACATGGTATGTAGTGTGTGTAATGTTTTTTTTATTGATTTAATGTATCTTTTATGCATTATTTAAAAAAAATTATTAGCATTGTGCACTTCTTCTCTATATTCTCTATAAGTGTGGAAAATTTCATACTCCTCCGTCCGCGCAATTTTCGTAAAAAGGGATACAAAGTTTTTGCTTCACATATTAATATATAGATATAAAAGTTCTAGAATGTAACGTTATGCTGAATATCTATTTCATCTTGTTCAAATTTGCACATTTCTTGAGAAAGACTTTTTTAACGTTGTATATAAAATGTATTTGTATATTAAATGTATAAAAATAACGTATATTTTTTATTTAATTACAGATTTATTTAACAGATTAAATGCCCAGAATACAGAAAAAACTTTTGTGTATTCTGAGATTAAATGTTACGAATTTTAGTTTTTTTTTTCAAGCCTCGTTAATCTTTTGGTGCGTACAAAAGACATCAACGCGGATTAATGAACTATTGAATAATTATTAGTGATAAAAGTTATTTAAAATAACTCTAAGTTGTAGCTTAAAATAAAAGAAGCTTAAAATATTATAATAATAAAAGGAAAGCGTTTCATAATGATTGCAAAATGTTATGGCATTCGTTGACTTCTTACGACATTAATTTAATTATTTAAAACCGTTCATAGTTCAGAGGTGTATTTTCAACGATCAATATTATATGTAGACAGAGTTCATAGCCTTTTTACTAGACACATTTCTTACAACCTTTCATGTTCATTATAAAAGGTTAGATATCTAACTAAAATACATGCCGTACCGAAAGCTTTAGAAGATATCAAAACAGAAGCAAAAAAGAAAGATGAAACAGCATGATTTCTGACTTTCGCTACAGACACAGCCATCTAAGGTATACATATATCTGTTTATTGTATGTACATATTTTCTATAATAATGTATTGTCTTTAGTACGCCGCAACATTCTGGAAAATATCAAAATATAGCAGATATTTTGATATTTTCCAGAATTTCTGTTCGCTTTTAGCGATGAGACCGCCTATTGTACAAATGTATCTGCTTTTTGACTGTTTTTTGAATGAAAATTGTGTTTTGGTGTGCAATAAAGTGTATTCTATCTCTCTCTCTCTCTCTCTCTTTCCCAAATATTTTTAGAGTATCCCATTAAAGTTACAAGAAGTGTAAGATGTTTTTAAGGTAAGCCTGTAGATTGAAGGCCTCGATAATGGCACCGCGGTGGAACAGGTTTGGTCGATTGCTCGTTAGCGCCAATGAAGTTGTAACAAGCGGTCCCTCACACCTCTTTTTTTGTTATATTACGACGACGTTTTGTGCTGAACCGCCGGTCGATGTTGACCGAGATTTTATTTTTTAATTAATATGTAATAATATAATAACAGTTGCTTAATTCCGTTTTACTGCTTTAGAGGACCAATCTGGTGTTTTAAAATATTAATAAATTTTCCAATTGTTTACTTTATTTTATCTAATCAAATGTACTTAACAATCGTCACTCAGGGATCAAACGCTACCAGCAACAAGGCGTTGAATGATAGCGAGGCGTACCGTCGAAATGCAAATTAAAAAAAAAGAACTTACCTTATACAGACAATTCGATACGTACACATAAATAACGTGTATTTTACGGACCTTAATAACATAATCTCGTCGGCTCAAGACGCAATAAAATAAGCAATAAATGCGTTTTTATTTCTCTTGTCATTTTATTATCTTCAAATCCCGTAATTCCACATCCGGGACACGTGTGTCGCGTAGGTTGACGCGTCGGACGGCGAGCACCCACTCTCACTATTTTAATCTCCGAGTCTCGTGTGCTCTAGGTAGGCGATAAGAATCTAGAAGGTACATAACTCTGATGCTGCCATTCAATTTTAATTACGTATGTACATCTAACTTGTATTTATTTATTGTACGCCTTTTAATTTTCAATAATTCCGCATAAATTTTTGCTATTATAGCATAGCAAATAGTCTGCGCGAGTAATGCAAATGTATTTTTACGGAGAATGTCAAAAGTTCAACGATTTTGTTTTAATTAAGATCAATACTGGCAAATCTGTATTTCTCTATCTGGCTGTCAATCAAAATAATATCATTCATTTTCTTGATCCGCTAGTTGCTAAAGCTATTACTTGATCTCAAAATACTTGTGTGTTGCCGCTCTAAAAAAAAGCAACCTATTTCAATCCGTAAACGTTATAAGCGGTGATGGGTGGATGAACCGGAAAATGGACAGTAGCTTTCTCTGAGTATTAAACCAACACAGTGAGATTACCATTCGGTATTTACTAATGATGGGACGTATAATGAGCCCGCAAGCATAATTATCATCATCCTGGCTGTTTCTCTCGCAATCCTACGTTCCAATTTTAAGAAGAGGGATAGATAGATGTTATAGACTCCTATAACCATTTAATATGCGAGTTAAACAGAGTACTCGTAAAGTTACAGTAAATAAAAACAAAAAATGTTTTCCTGGATCCATTCCTATAGAAACATGCCGTAGGAAATCGATGATTAGGAAAAAGAAAAATGTACAAAAAAAATTCTCGATAATATCATCGGTAGCTACCCGCATACCGAAATGAAACATTAAAAGAACAAAAAAAAACGAAAGAAAATGATATACCTATTACCTATATAATGCAACGTGCTCGGTACCGTACCTACCCATTGAGCTATTATTTAGGTACTGTGGCCGGCCGTACCCGCACGGCCGCAAGCGCTGATCTCGACGAGTTAATCAGCCAGAACCGGTGGCACTCAAAGTTTATAATTTCATTTCTTTGAAACAGTTATTACTATTTTTTTTTTCTTTTTTGAAAAATAGTAACACCGAATGAAACAACCAAAAGTTATTCAGAACCAATGTAATTTTATACCATATTGGTCTTTAGTTATATTCAGTGCGTCACCTTTTTTTTAATGCTGATTGAGAGGCTATTTCAGGCTTACCCTAGCGTGTAGGTGAGCTCTCGGGGCTCAAACCGGAAATGTTGCTTACACTGGCCCAAACAAGAGCAGGGCTTCGCAGAATCTACCACCAGATCGGAATCGCAACCCACTGAGAAGATCCGGCGAGAAACTCAGTGGGCTGTGCCTATGGGTTAATTTACTCGTCAAGCCCTTCGTCGCAAGCTACGGGTTCGGCGAGAACGACGACCGTTGCTTATTGTTTTTTAGTTATATTCGGTCGTCATCTACAGCAGCTTTGTAGCATCACGCACATGCGTTCTCAGCACGTCACCAAGTGTTATTGTTGTAGTTGCCTTCTGTTAGAAATCCTCAATCAAATTTAATGAATAGAAACAAGTATTTCGGCCATGGCCAGTCTTTGTTAATTATTTATGTAATCAAAGCAAAAAAGTTAATATACATAAAATCATGAAGCCACAGCCAATAATAAAATAGTGCTTTGAAGTATAAAATGAATATTTAAAAGTAAATAGTTTGAGAAACATTGAGAAATAATGGAGCATAATGACTCTATCGGCGGCGGTGAGGCGGCCAGAGCCCGCTTAGTCCGCCTCCCTTCGCTTTTTCTACAACCACATGCATGCCCTCAATCTGTGCAAGTCAAACTAACTTTAAAATTAAAACATTTCCATTCTGAACGATGCAAACGCGTTCACTTGCGACAACAAATTTATAATATAACGAAGAAAAACATAGAAATATTTTAGTTAATTTGTTTTGTTTTACGTAATGAAATTATTATAGATTAAAACCAATCTCGATGATTAAAACTGAATTTATTGAAAATAAGCTAACATTAACAATAAGAGTTTTCATCCTGAGCTGCTATGGATTTTATGGTTTTTTTTTAATTCTTTTGTAAATGTCTGATGAACTTTTTGATGAAAATTAATGCATGATATCGAAGGGCGAAAAACTATTTGCCTTAAACGACATTCTCGAAACTTTACAAGAGAGCCATTTACATTTTAAAGTTTAGAAAAAATGGTGTTAATGTGAAAAAAGAGTTTAATTAAAAAGATCGAACTGCTGATAGCATCAAAATACCAAATAAAACTCACCTTTAATTACAAAGATAAATGTCGCGTGTTAGAATAAATGTCGCTTAAACCAAATTGCCTTCTACACCTCGATATGGATAATCGAATCAGGTTACACGCTACTGGTGGTAGGACCTCGTGTGAGTCCTCACGGATAGGTACCACCACCCTGCCTATTTCAGCCGTGAAGCAGTAAAGCGTTTCGATTTGAAGGGTGGGGCAGCCGTTGTAACTATACTGAGAGCTTAGAACTCATATCTCAAGGTGGGTGGCGACATTTCCGTTGTAGATAGCTATGGGCTCCAGTAACCACTTAACACCAGGTGAGCTGTGAGCTCGTCTACCCATCTAAGCAGTAAAAAAAAGGAAATAATAGCCTTCCACGATATGGAAACACATTCGTACATCATTTACAAAGGCATTACTTAACCGAATTACGTTACACGTAATACATATTTTCCAACTTTTTTTTTTAGATGGGTGGACGAGCTCACAGCCCACCTGGTGTTAAGTGGTTACTGGAGCACATAGACATCTACAACGTAAATGCGCCACCCACCTTGAGATATAAGTTCTAAGGTCTAAGTATAGTTACAACGGCTGTCCCACCCTACAAACCGAAACGCATTATTGCTTCACGACAGAAATAGGCAAGGTACCCACCCGCGCGGACTCACAAGAGGTCCTACCACCAGTAAACACATTTCTAACCACTAACCAATCACAAATAACTAACCACATTTCGATTCAGACACACACATAAAATAAAGTAATTTATTGTATAACATCGAACCGGTGACCGATGACCATCACAGGATAGGCCGAGCGAGCTCAGAGATTTTAATGAAGCTTTCTAAGACGCACTCGCGCTGTCGGCTCAACAAAGATACGTTCGCTTTGAACTCACCGCCTCTGCACCGTATGTGGTGACAATGCTAGACACGATGATGCCTTTATAAAACCCGATAATTTATTTCCACAACACTTCGGCTTTGAGCATTGATGAGTCCATCAAAACCGATATTACCCATTTGACCACATTTGACTTTAACACACAAATGATGACACTCAACGATTTATGACAGACAGAACGATCGCTGATTGTCATAAAAATAATAGTTTTCACAAATCAATCTGTGAATTTCACACCTCTGTTACTAACTATTTAAATTCTCAGATATTTTCGAACATTTGGAAAGAAACCCACTCAAATATTCAGGTTTTGTACATTTTAAAGAAACAATAAAATTATGTACTTCACTTCATCCTTAGGCCGATGGTAATTTATTATTAAAAAAACATTTTGATTGTTTTTATTTTTTATTGCATTATTATTACTTGATATTTCGTACAGACGTGGACATTTGTATGTCAGCCTATATATAAGTATAGTTGCCGATATTCCTCAAATGAAAACAATATTTGTTATTTTTTGTTATTTAATCAAAACTGGACTACACTTTAGTTTAAAACATTGTGAAGGTTACGTCTGGGCCCTTATATATTATAATAGCATATACATATATTGTGTAATAAAATATGAAAGTGAAAAATGAAACAAGACTCAAAGATGCAACTGTACATTTTCATGTAAAATTTCAGGTAACAGCCAATAGTCGGATAGATGATTTAGAAGGAAGCTTCTTATTCAAAATGCTTAAAATGATTGTAGGATATGGAGGCAACTACAAAAACATAGATAAATACCTACTTGAATAAATAGAAATCACTAGCTATCAAAGCTACTGCAAATACAGTTTTCCTGTAATTTCCTTTGAATACGATTTAGATTTCATAGCAAATTGTACAATAGATCATTTGATTTATGTTCTTTTTTTTATATTTTTTATTGCCTAGGTGTGTGGACGAGCTCACAGCCCACCTGGTGTTAAGTGGTTACTGGAACCCATAGACATCTACAATGTAAATGCGCCACACACCTTGAGATATAAGTTCTAAGGTCTCAGTATAGTTACAACGGCTGCCCCACCCTTCAAACCGAAACGCATTACTGTTTCACGGCGGAAATAGGCGGGGCGGTGGTACCTACTCGTGCGGACTCATAAGAGGTCCTACCACCAGTAAAAACTTACTTAATTTATAGAAGCGGTGCTGTATCAGTCCGAAAATAATGAAATACTTCGAATAGTTTAATCGATTAAAAAGCCAATATCAACACTACAGTCGTACAAAGCTTTAACTAATTAGTAAAGTAATTAGTAAGCTGATAAATTTATTAAAAAATATTGTTTCACCATGGGAACAAAATATGTAAATAAGATGCGATTACGTTTTCCATTAAATATTGGATAATAAAATAGATCGAGTCGGTCTTTAAACTTGATAATAATTTAGAATATCCGATATAACACATAATATTCCTTAGTGACACTTAACAATTTCACTAAATTGGTTAAAGAAAACACATTTCATTTCTTTAAAATATAAAGCCAGATAGATAGGTACTTTAGTTATTTTAGAACATTCGTAAAACCTATTATTCAAAGTTTAATCTCAACTGGGCACGATTACAATACTCTGTATCTGTGGTTTGCTCCAATTTTGTCCGGAACAATAGGTAATTACCACGATTGTCGAGTCTGGATAAATCGTGCGCGACTTTCATCACTATAATATCAGAAGCCATGTTTTGGTCGAGTGATAAATTATAGAATATGTTGTGATTGATTATGCCGATTTATAATTTCATAATAAATCGTGTCGTGTTTATTTCATGGGTATAATTACGATATCGGGATAAACATATTATTTTAAGTATCACCGGTTCCCGAATTGTTTTCTCTATTCAATTTTGAATTGGTTGGCCCTAAATCGTTGAACCTATCATATTAAACTTTTATCTGAATCAAAATTTTAGGCCTAACGTTAAATTAAGTTCTAGAATTGATTTTCTTAACAGGCTTTCATATTTTGTAGCTGTGAGTATGTATTATGATTATATTTTTATAAGTTCGCTCTAATATCCTGAACGGTTTCAATAGCATAAAAAAGAGAAAAATAATTGATTGCTATTTAAACGTATTTCTTTACTTTTAAAAACGACATAAATTCAATTTACTTTTTAATATACTAAACCCACTGCTGTTCTTCAGTCAGTACCATCACCCAAATTGGGATATTGAGCTCCTTGTATAAATAATAGCGATGGATCCTTAAGCAACAATTTTAAACAACGTTTAATATATTTTATTGCATAGATGGATGAACGAGTTGGCGGTCCATCTCGTGCTAAGTGATTACCGGAGCGCTTAATGTCGCAGTAATCACGATTTTAATTCTGCGAATTTATTACTCCATGTCATTCCTTCGTCATTTGTAAATAAATATTAGGTAAATAATTTAAAAATAAAATAACTTAAAGGCTTTGAACGCAGATGCAATCCGATGCGATCTCTCGATACCAGTACACTGAAAGTCTTATCCGCGTCCAAGACCACTTCACTCCCAGTAGTCAGTATAAAACAGATAACCTCTCAACAACAAGGGCGGATCCAGCTTTGGCGCCAGGAGGGGGTCACATAGTCAAATTTAGATGCGTTCGTTCCCAAACGTTTGCCACTATACAAAGTTATTATATTATATTAAATTAATTAAATATTGAAGGTATGTAGTTACATAAAATCTGTATGTTGACAAAATATATAAATAAAGTCATTATCTTCAATTAGTGGTCCATCTAAGTCCAGGAACCAGCTGAGGGGGTGGTCATGACCCCCATGACCTCCCCCCTGGATCCGCCATTACTCAACAATGTATTGATTTTATGACATGCCGTGATAGTTACCATATTAGTACTATATACACATTAGTACAAATAAACTTTTAAAACAATTTCCGATTAGTTTGTAAAGTTACGTAAGAGAAAAGCCCTCGAAAACGACGCTATCAATGATATTTCTTGACACATTATCGACTAACAAGTTGATATTTATAATTATTAGGGGGATGTATAATAAAAGGCGTAAATGAAAGGCGATTGCATGCAGCAGAAATGCGAATGTTGCGATGGACGTGTGGAGTAACGAGAATGGATAGATTACGAAATGAATATGTTAGAGGAAGCCTAAAAGTGGCACCTGTGACAGAGAAGTTGAGAAGTGCGCGCTTGGGATGGTATGGACATGTGATGAGACGAAATGAAAACGAGGTTGGTAAGAGAGTGTTAACTATGAATGTGGAAGGAGATAGAGGTAGGAGGTAGACCTAAGAAGAAAAGGACTGATTGCGTGAAAGACGATATGTGTAAGAGGGGAGTGAGCGAAGAAATGGTATATGATAGAGGAGTATGGAAGGAGAAAACATGTTGCGCCGACCCCAGGTAACTGAGAGAAGGGCAGGAGAATGATAAGGGGAGGTATAATAGGTATATACTAGGTAGTATGACGCACGTATAAACGTACTAAAGTAAAATATATTTGTCTCTACAACTGTATACTATACAATCAACTGTCCAAAGGGCCACAAAATTCTGGATTTCGTACCTATGTATTCCAGTTCAACACACAATATGTGTCCAGGTGCTCTGTATACGTTATATTACAAGTTCATTGATACAAGCTCTTTAGTGTTAGTGCAGCCAACGAAGATAACGTCACGAGAGCTCACCAATGTCAATCAAACTCGCGAGATGCAGTACGAAGGATATCCAACATTTCCGGGCGCACCACACACGAAGCAAAGCAATGGCGCAACAATGAGGAAACCATTCGCTTTCGGAGTGTAATTATTTGTGAGGAGATGCATCATCAGCGGTCATTACAGGTACATACGTATGTAACGATATTACGAGAACGGCTAATGTCTGGTGACGGGAGCCCACCCACGAAAACTGACCACACATTTTTATCTAACTTCTTATACGCATTAAGTTAGTACACGCATGAAATTCAACTATGATAATTTCCATTCTATACCAAATCGTCTTATATGTCCTAAATCACTTCAATGTGTTTGTATATGTACATTTTGTCATTGTCAGCAAAAATATTAGGCAGGAATATTAGTTTATTGGTTTTTTTTTTAAGGTGAAGAGGTATTTTCGGTTTTTTTTTTATTGCCCTTGTAGGCAGACGAGCACACGGTCCATCTAATAGTGAGTGGTTACCGTCGCCCATGGACTTCAGCAATACCAGGGGCAGAGCCAAGCCGCTGCCTAAAAGCCAAGCCGCTGCCTAAGCCAAGCCGTTGCCTAAATTGATTTGGTCTAATTTGATTTTACTGAAGAAAAAAGTTCGTGTATTATTATTATTATTCAAGACTTCTCGTTCTCGTTGTTCGTCGTTGCTTAACTATTAGTCTTCTCACTTTTATTCAATCTTCAGAGTTTCCTTTCATGTCTTGACCGACAACTGACAGTTGTCACGATGTCGTGATAGCTGTCAGTTGTCGACTTTTTCTTCACCTGCAAATATCGACAAGATTATATGTACGCTATCTAACAAGCTAGCAATGCAATCAATTAAAATTACTAGAGGTCCCGCAGTAGTCGAAATTCGACTATAATTAAGTGGAATTGTAAGTTTGCACACTATTATGATTGTATTTTATACTTCTATAATCACAAATTTCGCCAAGACTACACTATAAAAAATATTAACAAAGGCAAACCATATTCTATTCTCAATTTGACAACAGACATCAAGAACAAAAGTTTGACAATAAATAGTATGCATGCGTGTGTACGTCAAATACATGGTATGTAGTGTGTGTAATGTTTTCTTTATTGATTTAATGTATCTTTTATGCATTATTTAAAAAAACTATTAGCATTGTGCACTTCTTCTCTATATTCTGTGTAAGTGTGGAAAATTTCATACTCCTCCGTCCACGCAATTTTCGTAAAAAGGGATACAAAGTTTTTGCTTCACGTATTAATGTCCTCTACGTAATTGAAATAGTATATTTAATTAAATATCATTGTAATTTTCATTTGATATACATAATCAAAAAATAGCGTAATTATTGTCCTTTTACCACAATTGTGCAGAGAATGTTTTAACTGTGATTAAAACATGTTAGAGTAACAAAACATTGATGAGGTTTCGTGCAACGGAAAAGCGAATCGAATAGGCGTGGAACATCATGCTTCAATGTCTATAGTCTTGGAGGCTGACTTGGTGGTCCGGCGGTTTTATTGCAATTTTCATTCGATTATTATTTTTGCGATACTGTGTGAACTACTTCGAGCTTAGCAGATACTAGAGTCTATAGACATCAGATCGGGAATACCGTCGTCCATCTTAGCTCACGAGGTCGTACTGTCAATTGTATATTATAACGTACCAACCTTCAAATCAGAACGCAAGGGTGCTTCGCGGTAAAAATACGCCGATCGGTGTAATACTTACCTAGCCTTACCGGTTCAAATCGCGCCGTACCAGTTATTACGCAAATCTATAATTATTGACTGTATTTCTTTGACCATAGCCTATCGTGTAAACAGATTTGAATGCTATTTTGATAAAGCCGGTTAATAACAAAAAACAAGAAATAACATAACAGTCTACAATTATTTTCGTGGATCTTTTCACATAGGTGCGTTNTTGAGGATGAAACACTAAAGAGATGCCTTTGATTGGTTAAACGTGATATTAACTGAAGAGCTTGCGTCTACATAGCCTGGGAACGGATGTGCCAACTAATGGAACCGTGTAGGAATAGCACAAAAACTTTGAGTGCAAAAAGCTCTATACTAAGTGGATGAAGTTCGCAATGACGATAAAACTTATATGATTTGTTTTACGAGTTTTAGCAAATAAACGAAGGCATTACGTTTGATCGATTTTCAAATATGGAACAAGTTATTGATAAATTTTGTTTCACGGAATACAACTACTACACCTACTTTTTATTTTTATATTGTTATTATGAAGTCGTCGTGGCCTAAAGGATAAGATGTCCGGTGCATTCGTGTTGAACGATGCATCGGTGTTCGAATTAGGGATGGCGATCTCAAATCGATTAATCGAAGAATCGATTTCTCGGACCAAATAAATCGATTTTTTAAATCGATATGTCGTACTGAATCGATTCAGTGGATCGATATTTTACCCTTGAAAATCGACTTTCGATTTTTTCTGTTTTGGTAAAAAAAAAAAATATATTTAGAATTAGCTGAATGTACTCACAATATTACGGCATTGCCAGTTAAATGTTTAATTACTTAAAAACTCGCGAGATGGCGGTATGTTTAGTTTTCGTTGCTTCTCTTTAGTAAAAAACACCTTCCACAAAATAATAGTGAAGAATTCGACGCAATAGAAGGGACTGATTTAGAAAAAGGAATTTGGGATTTTCATAAGTTGCTTGTCAAAAAGCAACTCTCTACATGTGGACTGGAAAGTCAAGGCTTAAACGAAGAGTTTAAACACTATTTATCACAGGCAGTTGTGCACCTAAAGTATGATCCTATACTTTATTGGCAAGAACAAAAAAAAACTCTATTTATCACCATGTTCACTCAATAGCCGTGATGTATATGAGTATCGTAGGATCATCTGTTCCCTGTGAGCGCCTTTTTTCGATTGCCGGCAACATCGCAAGTGATGAGCGGAACCGCTTGGATCCCATTAGACTTGAGAAATTGTTGTTTTTAAAAAGCTTAGATATGAAGCATTGGGAACTATAAGCTATTGTTATCTACTCTCTTCACTTTTTAATGTAACAGATACATTTAGAAAATAAATGTCTTCTTTTATATCTGATCTGATATTTTGATATGGTAATAAAAATAATTGTAATTATCGAATTCCCTGAACTAATAAATTCCTGATTTTACTGATAAGAGATCCCAGAGATTGTTTATTATGGTATAATTTTTGTTTTTCATAAAATGGATTTATATTTACATTGTAAATACAAATTCGAAAAAAATCGATTTTTAGAAATCGATTTTTTAGACCTCGATTTTTTTATGAATCGATTTATCAGGTTACGATTCGAATCGATTTAAAAATCGATCTTTTTTGGAAAGAATCGCCATCCCTAGTTCGAATCCCAGGCGGGTATTTTTCTAATGCAATACGTACTTAACAAATATTCACGATTGACTTCCACGGTGAAGGAGTAACATCGTCTAATAAAAATCAAACCCGCAAAAATTATAATTCGCGTAATTGCTGGTGGTAGGACCTCTTGTGAGTCCGCACAGATAGGTACCACCACCATGCCTATTTCTGCCGTAAAGCAGTGATGCGTTTCGGTTTGAAAGGTGGGTTGCGGCCTTTACTTTGTAGATGTCTATGAGCTCCATTAACCGCTTAACACCAGGTGGGCTGTGAGCTCGTCCACCCTTCTATGCAAAAAAAAAGATTAGTAGTAATTTGAACGACATTTTTGTCATCTGTGCAGCTGTACATTGTTTATAGTTTTTTTTTTTTTTGCCATAGATATTGACTGCCGGAGCCCATTATAATAAGAATTCCGCAGCCTACCTTGAGCCATACGCCAGTCTCAAGAGTAAAATACAGCGGCTCCCAAACTTTTTACTCAGCGACGAACTATCATAGATACTATGAAAATTCGAGAGATCGAAAGAATGGAGTACGCATAAAGAGAACTATATACATTCAGCATTGGGTGAACACGGGTTGAAGAAGAGAAGAGAAAGAGATATGCAATAAACACATGTTTTCTGTAAATCTCGCGTCACACTTGACATGAGCTTGGAAAAACCGATGTGTCGCTGCTCTAATAAATCCGCTATATTACTTTTCAGACTAAGGCACATGAATGCATGGGGGTAAAAATAGTTAGCACTCCTGAACCATCTATATAATTATGTATATGGAGAACCACCAGGAAAATGTTTAGACATATACGTAAATTGAATGTATCAAGATTTTTTTAACTAACTTTGAAGTCGTCGTGGGCTAACGGATAAAACGTCCGATGCATTCGTGTTGAGCGATGCACCGATGTTCGAATCTCAGGCGGGTACCAATTTTTGTAATGAAATACGTACTCAAGAAATGTTCAACGATTGACTTCCACGGTGAAGAAATAACATCGTGTAATAAAAATCAAACCCGCAAAATTATAATTTGCGTAATTACTGGTGGTAGGACCTCTTGTGAGTCCGCGCGGGTGGGTAACACCGCCCTGCCTATTACTGCCGTTAAGCAGTAATGCGTTTCGGTTTGAAGGGTGGGGCAGCCGTTGTAACTATACTGAGACTTAGAACTTATATCTCAAGGTGGGTGGCGCATTTACGTTGTGGATGTCTATGGGCTCCAGTAACCACTTAACACCAGGTGGGCTGTGAGATCGTCCAGCCATCTAAGCAATAAAAAAAAAAAAAAAAAATAAGTTGTGTTTTAGTATTAATCTGATCTAGACTCAGTACGCTGGCGGAGAAAAATCATGAGCGTTGGTTTTCATCTGACATCTCGAATTGACACAATACGCTAACAAAAACATTAATAACTAATTTAGCAAAATTTACTAATTAAAATTGATTGAGAGTCATTTCACGATTACAATAAACAAATAGTGTCACAAATTAACTATGTAGATTACGATATTTTGCACATAATTCAACACTTTATATTCACTCAATATAAAGCAATTCAGTTTGTGGGTTAATTTACTCAGCGAGCCCTTCGTCGCAAGTGACGGATTCGACAAGAATGATAACCCGTGCTTGAGGTACCTAAAAGCACCGTTAGTGGATCGGGAGGATCCGAAATGACGTGCTTAGGGCGACGTCGACTGTTTACGATTCGGTCCGCAAGAACGGGTATGTAGTTACCGGCAGCCACGACGAGAGGGTTTTCGTGTCGTGCCGCTTTCTCGAAATGGATGGGAGTACTTTGCTATCACTAGCCCTAACAGAAGCAGTGCTTTACTGAAAGTACCACCGGATCTTGGAATTGGAATTGGGACCCACTGAGAGTATCCAGCGAGAAACGCGAGACTTGATGAAGTATACACCTCTGTTGTATACTAATAATAAAATTTATAATACTGAGGTTTGATTTTTATTACACTACGTTATTCTTCTTCGTGGAAGTCTTACGTATTTTATTACAAAAAATTGTAGCTGTCTGCGGGATTTGAACACCCTCAGTCGCATCGCCCGATACGAGTAGGTACACCACCATTACCAAATCGAGCAAACATTCCTTGGGGAATCCAATGGGTGTACCTCAGGGTTCCATTTTGGGTCCTTTTTTATTTCTAATATATATAAACGATTTACCTAGTTTTATTGAGTCCCGACACGAGGTCGTATTATTCGCAGATGATACATCTTTATTATTTAAAATTAAACGACAATTACAAGTCTATGACGAAGTGAATGATGCGATTTCGTGTGTGGTTCATTGGTTCCGTATCAATAACNCGGTGTAATACTTACCTAGCCTTACCGGTTCAAATCGCGCCGTACCAGTTATTACGCAAATCTATAATTATTGACTGTATTTCTTTGACCATAGCCTATCGTGTAAACAGATTTGAATGCTATTTTGATAAAGCCGGTTAATAACAAAAAACAAGAAATAACATAACAGTCTACAATTATTTTCGTGGATCTTTTCACATAGGTGCGTTTCCAGCAAAAAACCATAATAATATGCAATCTAATAACGATTGTCCATAGTTTTCAATTCTAAATTGTATGAGAGTGAGCTATTCGTTTATTTGATAAAAAAAATATAAGCTAACACAATTTACATATTATGGGGCTATCCACTGAAGCGACTGTACATACTTCGCTGCGTGTAGCGTGACTGAAATAACGAAGTCAATTTAGAAATTCTTTATCATCATTAGATAACATAATTATACTGCACAGTTGAATTATAATCTAATAATATTTGTTCGCGTGGAACAACAGCCTTCTTTATTTGTAGCGGTAATAATTACGTAAGATGTACGTGGAAAAGCAACTTAAAATCGAGACCACCCGTGAAGCCTAAGCTGCGGTCACGAACAGAACAATACTAATGCGAATTCGGCCAGTGAAATTATTAAATTGCGAAAACCTACTGCGCGAAAGACACATTCACTAACCACATTTTGTTAACTGCTGCCAAAGAAGTAACACAGTACTAAAGTAACTTAGAATAAATAATAGTTTAAAAAAAAACTAAAAAAATACGAAATTTTATAGAAAATCCCACTAAAAAATAGAAAACTAATCATAATAAAATTTGAATTAAAAATTAGTATAAGAAAAAATGATTTTATTGTAAAAAAAAGCGTGCGGTGCATGGTATCAATAGTTATAAAGATTTTATAAACAGATATGAGTAGAAGGATTATTTTGATAATATCCTGAAAAGCACCCCACCCCATTTTAGTTTTTTTAAACTATTATTTATTTTTCATTTATTAGTGAATTGTCATCGGTTCTTAATAAGTATACCGAATTTCGAGTTAATCCGACGTTTTGAAGGGAGTCAAAATCACGTTCAAAGATTCCGTTACATACTAACATACATACGTCTGAAGCTAATAAAAGCGTATTAAAAATATGTTTTATTAAGACATCATATTTACCAAAAATATGTTTTATTAATACATAAGAGACAGTAAATTTATACCACAAAATTCAAAATAAGCACCTAAGTGGATTACATTACATTTTCACACGCCCTTCCCCTCTGCACTTCAGGAAGTAAGTTATTCGCCGAGCCAAGTGCCAAGTATGAGCCCTCGAGTTCAATTGAGGATGAAACACTAAAGAGATGCCTTTGATTGGTTAAACGTGATATTAACTGAAGAGCTTGCGTCTACATAGCCTGGGAACGGATGTGCCAACTAATGGAACCGTGTAGGAATAGCACAAAAACTTTGAGTGCAAAAAGCTCTATACTAAGTGGATGAAGTTCGCAATGACGATAAAACTTATATGATTTGTTTTAAGAGTTTTAGCAAATAAACGAAGGCATTACGTTTGATCGATTTTCAAATATGGAACAAGTTATTGATAAATTTTGTTTCACGGAATACAACTACTACACCTACTTTTTATTTTTATATTGTTATTATGAAGTCGTCGTGGCCTAAAGGATAAGATGTCCGGTGCATTCGTGTTGAACGATGCATCGGTGTTCGAATCCCAGGCGGGTATTTTTCTAATGCAATACGTACTTAACAAATATTCACGATTGACTTCCACGGTGAAGGAGTAACATCGTCTAATAAAAATCAAACCCGCAAAAATTATAATTCGCGTAATTGCTGGTGGTAGGACCTCTTGTGAGTCCGCACAGATAGGTACCACCACAATGCCTATTTCTGCCGTAAAGCAGTAATGCGTTTCGGTTTGAAAGGTGGGTTGCGGCATTTACGTTGTAGATGTCTATGAGCTCCATTAACCGCTTAACACCAGGTGGGCTGTGAGCTCGTCCACCCTTCTATGCAAAAAAAAAAGATTAGTAGTAATTTGAACGACATTTTTCTCATCTGTGCAGCTGTACATTGTTTATAGTTTTTTTTTTGTTTGCCATAGATATTAACTGCCGGAGCCCATATAATAAGAATTCCGCAGCCTACCTTGAGCCATACGCCAGTCTCAAGAGTAAAATACAGCGGCTCCCAAACTTTTTACTCAGCGACGAACTATCATAGATACTATGAAAATTCGAGAGATCGAAAGAATGGAGTACGCATAAAGAGAACTACATACATTCAGCATTGGGTGAACATGGGTTGAAGAAGAGAAGAGAAAGGTATATTCAATAAACATAATATGTTTTTTGTAAATCTCGCATCACACTTGACAGGGACTTGGAAAAACCGATGTGTCGCTGCTTTAATAAATCCGCTATATTATTTTTCAGACTAAGGCACATGAATGCCTCGGGGTAAAAATAGTTAGCACTCCTGAATTACACCATCTTTTTTTTTTATTGCTTAGATGGGTGGACGAGCTCACAGCCCGCCTAGTGTTAAGTGGTTACTGGAGCCCATAGACCTCCACAACGTAAATGCGCCACCCACCTTGAGATAGAAGTTCTAAGGTCTCAAGTATAGTAACGACGGCTGCCCCACCCTTCAAACCGAAACGCATTACTGCTTCACGGCAGAAATAGGCAGGGTGGTGGTGGCGCACGGACTCACAAGAGGTCCTACCACCAGTAATTACGCAAATATAATTTTGCGGGTTTCATTTTTATTACACGATGTTATTCCTTCACCGTGGAAGTCAATCGTGAACATTTGTTGAGTACGTATTTCATTAGAAAAATTGGTACCCGCCTGGGATTCGAACACTGATGNCCAGTACATTTTTGAAAATTTGATGTATGTTCGTAAACATATTGAGGAGTTTCCTAAACAGTCGGACATACATAATAGAAATACTAGGAACAAACACAAGCTTGTTGTGCCGATGAGTAGGTTACATAAGATACGAAATTCATTCGGGTGTTTGTCTGTGCGCCTGTACAACAAAATCCCACATGATGTTCAGAACCTACATATACATAGGTTTAAGAAAACTATTAAAGAACATCTGTGCAATAAAGCTTACTATAAAGTCAATGATTATCTAGAAGATTGCACAAAGTGGGAATGAGTTGCTCGCTCCAGGCATTTCAATATTGTAGTAATTGTTACGTTATAATACTCAGTGTAAAAAATTCATATTTAAAAAAAATCTAATATTAAAAAATAAATAAATAATAATTTTATATATGTAAAAAAAAAAAAGACATGCCCGCTGAGTTTCTTGCCAATTCTTCTCAGGACGGAGGCTAGTTCTTGTGAATTGGCGGTAGTTTTTTTGACGTTCAACAAGTATGTACTTTCATTTATGTTGAATAAATTTTTTTTGATTTGATTAAATTTTTTTTGATTTGATTTGATTTCATTGACAAGTTTGTTTGCTCTTTGTCTAAGTATATAATAACTATAAGCGTATACATTTTAGTGTATCTTAACACGTTTATCAGTCCATGGTTTTTGTAGTATAGCGAATCCCAGTTTGGGGTCTTATGATCGTGTGTGATTTGTTCCGGAATATCTTTATCACATATGTACTACTTTGTGTTGGAAAATCAAAATTTATTTCATGTATCTTTTGAAAAAACATAATATTAATTTCATTTCTCGTGCTAGAGTAGAATGTTCATTACTCGATTTCATTTTACATAACGTACCTTCTTTGCTAACGTCCACACGAATACAAACGCAAGAAGACCAATAATTTCTAGTTCGATTGATCTGTCCTTATACAATTTCTTGTTTATCACACGGGTTTTTTTTTTCCTACCTATGCTGTTAGCCTTGAGAGGCTATTTCAGCTTCGCCCTAACGTTTGTAGGTGAGCTCGCGGGGCTCAACCGGAGAGTTGCTAACACTGACCCCAGCAAGAGCAGTGCTTCGCAGAATCTACCACCGGATCGGAAACGCGACCCACTGAGAAGATCCGGCGAGAAACTCAGTGGGCTGTGTCTATGGGTTAGTTCGCTCATCGAGCCCTTCGTCACAAGCGACGGGTTCGACGAGGACGGTGACCGGTACTTGTGGTGCCTAAAAGCACCGTTAATGGATCAGGAGGATCCGTAATGACGTGCTTTGGGCGACGTCGACGGCTTACCATTCGGTCTACTGGGTCGGGTATGTAGTTTCCAGCGGCTACGATGAGAGGGTTCTCATGTCGTGCCGCCTTCTCAAAATGGCGCAGTGGGAGTATGGAAAAGGGAACATCGTTAAAAATTCAAAACCTTTCAGAAAACAAACATTTATTTCAAAATTTGTTAAATAAATACATATAACTAATTACCACAAATACCTAAAATAATTTTACCTAAAACGAGACAAATGCAACAATATTTCACAATATAATACATAATTCCACTAAATATGTTTCAATAAATAATCGAAAATGAGAATAGCTTACAATAGTTTGTACGATATTAAGAATAAAAGAAAAAAAGAAAGAAAATACACAGTCAATTAAAAGTAAACTTCTTAATATTTACACTAATTTCGTAGTTCTAGTAATCTCACTTTGGTAAACTGTGGTTATCAAGTTTCATGATTTACTTAAATAATTTAAATTAATATCTATGAATGTACTGATAATGAACCAGGTGCTTCGAATACCACGAAACATCTAGAAATACGATTGGATTTGATTAAAAAAGTATAAATTCACTATTGATTATAAAAGTAAGCTGTAAATTTCGGCACGCTACAGCAAGGTTAAAATTACCTATTAGTTCCTTGAAATTTACAATTTTCGATATCAGAGCCTTTTTCTTTCTCTTTCGGCCGGGGGTCCAATTTCCTACGAGGTCCCCGCGCGGGGCACGTGGGACTGGCCTATTCGCAGATGTTGGGAGCGAATCGCGGGCTTAAGGATGGTATTTAGGGATTTACCCATTAAATGATTTCCTTGCACTCTCGCCAAAGCGTCCGAGCCCCCGGAAGTCAGAACCCGGGCAGGGTAAGGTTACCGCGGTCAACACTGCAACCAAACACGCGGGCTCGCCCCAAGGACGCCCGGCCGGCAGTGCCTTCGAGGCTTCGATATCGGACCGTAATAATCGCGATTTTTTTTTCATTACGTAATATTTAAACTGTGAACGCTCTATTAAAATTTTCTACACAGATATAGATATTACTTTTAATAAGCTACAAAGTTGCAATAGTTTCCAATTGTCTACAAAAACCATTTTTTTTAATAAATCGGACCACCAAGACAGAAAAAAAGGAAAACTTGTAAAAGAAAATATTTAGCATTTAACGCCGATATCGAGAATTTTAATATACAAAATTAAGAAAAATTACGATGTTTGAAGGATTCATTTTCAAATTTAAACCCGAAATAAATGTTTATAATTCTTAAGCATTAAATAATTGCTAACTTATGCATTATTACCTACTTATCGTTTTGAAATTTCACATTTTCTGAACGCGCAATCTAAAATGAAGGTAGGTAACTCGTGGACATTACGTTCCCCGCCTGAAATGAGACCGTTGACCGAGCGCGCCAGTTGATTTTATTTGTGTTACATTGAGCGCAATTTCACTTATAAATTTTAAATGTTCTGCACTCGTAAATGCATTTGTTTTTGGAAACGATTTCAAATTCAACTCGGAATGTATTGGCGTGTAATTTAAAAAAACCTTTTTTAGCTCTACTTTCATGAATGCGTTTTCATAAAACATGATTGTTAAAAGTAATTAAAAAAGTCATAGAATAACAAACACACAATTACACAAACCGATACAATTTGAGGTATATCTATTAAGAAATAAATAATAATAACCTATATTATAACTAGCTTATTGGTTTTCTACGATTTGAACGACTTAAAATTACATAGAATTAACGATACCTTTGTTTTACTTATTTACAATCTTATGATTAACATTACAAATACCAAAAATTATTCAAATTTGTTTCGGTAACATTAAACTATACCATCAATATGTGAAGTATATACGTACAAGCGATGAACATCTATAGTAAAAAATATTTATTATTTTTCATGATATAAGCATTCATAAAATAATGCACCAAAGACTTTTCAATATTTTAATCCTAAATTAGTTATCTATTATTACGAATCTATTGTCTAGCTTTGAAATATTTCGAATAACATATATAAAATAAATATGTATATAGTTTAAAAACTAAAAAATATCAAACTGCGCTAACAATTAATTTCATATTTTTTTGTATCCTGTAAAGACTTGTCAGAATATTAGAGCGTCGTTGTAAAATTATTATTTTGTCATCGATTCTTGAGGCGTGTGGAAAGTTTCAAGTTAATTAGACGTATTGAAGCCAGCGAGACGCAATTTTATGATTTTTTTATTTCAATTTACTAAACATGAATACAGACAAATAAGTTTACATACATGGCAAGCTAATAAAAGCGTATTAGAAATGTTATTCTTCACATTACGCTAATCGTTGCATAATGCATTACAGCAACATGATTTGGCGACGAAACATAAGTAAGAGCTCCGCAAGCTGAATACAAATCTAAATGGGTAGAATAATATGAGGCTACCTTCTACTGCCTTTGTGATTTATAGTTTTTATTAAGGCTCTAAACTCCTGCATATTGTCAATGTTCGCTGCGTGATGTCTGCAACGGAATGTCAATTGTCACCAGTCTAGGTAATGAGTTTTATTGGTTCCGAATAAATAAAAAAACGGCTGAAATGATGTACCGTAATAATGCGTGAAACATCCTTTTGAGGTACCAATATCCAGTGCGTTTCTACCGCTTAGTTAGTTTCTGCCAAGCAGTCATGCGTTCCGGGTTGAATGTTAATACGATCGTTCTAATAAACGCTGTTAGAATTGCAGGGAACGAATAGGTTTAAAATAAAACTTAAGAGACAGTAAAATCTAAGGTTTTGTCAGTGGACTTGCTCTAAAACGGTACTTTTTTGAACTGAACGCCGATCCAACAGTCGGAAGCGGATGTTGTGTCGCTGGCGTTCCTGTCTCGATGGTAGTGCCGTTGACAGTTGACAGATAGTTGACAGTTGACAAACTTTGAGGTTTGAACAAAGTTATGATGTCTATGGGCGCCAACAATCATGTAAAACCAGGTGGTATACCAGCTAGTTCACTAATCTACGCAATAACAAAATTCTTCAGAAGTGTGTGTACAAGTAATGATGTGAAAAGCATAAGAGTAAACTTGTTGCGGTCTCGCTGTAGCTGTCACAACCCCCTGGTATAACATCGCAACAATTAAAGATTTTTCTCAATACTTCTGTATTTTTGTTACAGAGAGCTCGAGTCCGCCTACTAATTACCGCCTTCCTGTAATTTCTGCCACCAGTGAGATAGCGGATACATATTACTTTTTTTTATTGCTTAGGTGGGTAGACGATCTCACGGCCCACCTAATCTTAAGTGGTCACCGGAGCCCAATGACGTTGACAATACCGCCACCTACTTTGAGATATGAGCTCTAAGGTCTCAATATAGTTACAACGACTACCCACCCTTCAAAATTATTGTTTACTTTAAAAAAAAAAGATATGTCTGATATCGACATTTACATTTTTGTATCTATGATATATGGTGACACTTATCATTTGGTAGGCCGTGACCTCGTGTCTGTCGAAATTTAAAACAACTCTATCAAAATTTTAGTACTAAAAACAAAAACAAAAAAATATTTTAGTCACGTCCGAGCTTTTGACGGTTCTAAGAATATTTTAATCAACTGTCAAGTGTCAAGTCCGTTCTAAGAAGACAGCTCCGAAAACTTGTCCGATTGGTTTATTTTTCGATAATTCCATTTTGGGAACGTTTTATGTTCAAATGACGGATGACCTTTTTACTGATGAGCATTGAAAAAGTATAAAACGAATCGTGATAAAAATTAAAAAAATCATTCAATCAGCGGGAGTTTAATTAATAACTTGTACAGCGGGAACCGTAAGCTTGCAACGCGAGCTTCTTAACGGTACTTTTAAATCAAGACAAATAAATAATTAATACTTCTAAGTATTAATTAAGCTTCTAAGCAATATTTTAGACCTTTACCGAAAAATAGTTGGTTTAGAAAAGTTTTGATATAGATACGATATTACTTCAAAATTGAATCAAATGGATTAAAAGGGTCCTATCTTGAACGTACTCGTGGCTATTATGGCTCGTAAGAAACGTAGGCTTGAAATAGGTTAGTGATATTATATTCTTTAAAATTTTACGTATGGCAGCATAAGTATATGATGTATGTATAATGAATCTGGCACTAAATACTTTTACAACCAAATCACTCTAGCTATTTTCCAATATCACTTTCGGGATTTGACCAAAATTTATCCGGTTGCATTTTCTTTTAGCTTAGATTAAATTTTTACAATGATTTGTCTCTTTTATAGTTTAGCTAAAAACAAATCGAAAATTCTTAAAACCTATTATTTTCGTCTAGAAACTAATGAGTTATATATCTATCTTATCTCTATATATAAAAATGAATTGCTGTTCGTTAGTCTCGCTAAAACTCGAGAACGGCTGGACCGATTTCGCTAATTTTGGTCTTGAATTACTTGTGGAAGTCCAGGGAAGGTTTAAAAGATTAGATAAATATGAAAATGCTCGGAATCAAATAAAAATAAGAATTTTGTTTTTTCTTTGACGTGTCCCCCGTCGGGCGGATTCCTTTTGTTTGTTTTAAGTTTATTTTATACAACAGTTTAGGTCTTTTATTTATCGATTGAGGCACTACGAAGCCTGGCGGCTTAGCTAGTCTTAAATATTTTAAGTTAAGACTTCTGATAATTTAAGATCGTGCCTCATTTTTATGGATAGTGACAACGGGGCGCGGCCGAGACTCGGTAGTTTGTTATAAATATTTAAAACCGTTTGCCGCAATCGTGTCTATCCGTGAGGCCCTAACGAAACCGGTTCCAAACGTCGAATCTCTTCATTACCAGAGTATCGCGAACGGTTTTCCGATACCAAATAAGATATATTTATATATGGACACAAAATGGCACGTGGCAGCTTCTAACAACCGTAGCATCAATAGGATCTTAAGTTATCTTATTATCGAAGGCAATACAAAATAAAAGATTTCTTATGATCGTTTCGCGTCTGTTATTTTGGTAATAAATAGTTTTCCCCGTGTCACACACAGGCAGGATTGAATCGACGGTTTTTTTTTTAGTTCTGAATCGGACATGTCAAATAGTTCCGCATCTTCTTTTAATCATATAAATTTTTTTGTTAATATGTATAATAAAAAAGAGTTTTTTATATTACGGTAAAATTTCACACATTAACGAACGTCTCTTGATCATTGACTGAAAAAAAAACATAGAAACTCGAGTGAAGCACGGAAGCCATTAGCTACTAAACTCATCATTCGTAGCGGATGTGAAACAAGAAAATATGACTGAACACCAAAGCGCGGCGGTAATATGCGAGCGTTTACTGGGCCGCGGCACAAAACGATTAGTGTCACTACAAAATTAGCCAGCGATACTTCAGAACACTTCCCTGATCGCAGAGCTTTCGTCTCTTACTATTTCAGGTATACTAAAAGGGATGGATATAGGGTGAATTCTTTAACATGCCGTGTATGACGTGTTACCGGAACAGCTAGATCAATCAGCGTGGCGCCATCGGGAACAAGCCAGCATTTGTCAACGGACCACCGGCGCCGCCGTATTTATAGCAACACCCGCGCAAGCCGTGGGCGGCGGAGCTACGTCTCCGATAGACTCAATCCTCTTTGAATACTTTAAATGAACGAAAATATCAAAATTACGTGCTTCTAACTTGACTTATCTAACGTGTCGTATAATACAATTTTTTTTTACATTTCTACACCACTAAACGAATTAAAGATATTATAAAAACACACTATGTAGATGAAGTGTTTCTTGAACTATCATGAGAAAGCACTCAGAATACAAGTCAAGAATAACAACAGCGATATATCACTGAGACTGGAAGCACTCGCATAAACTACTTCATTGACTTTCTTATGTTTCTCTCCGTGTCGGTCATGACTTCGCGTGTGATTCTTATGTTTGTGGAAGCACAACCTAGCCAGATTCTCCTGCATTGTAGGGCAATCGTAGTCTTCGGTGCCGTCGCATTGGCAAACTGTCAACGCTGCGGCCTTTTCCTGTTTCCTTAGAATTTCAATGGAGTTAATGCATTTTTTTGAGCATTTTCTTCCTCGGAACATTGAACGGCATAGATGATGGTAGTATTGTAAAGCAGTCGAACACTGGGCGTCCGCCAAGCATATTAGTTGGGAGAGGCTGCAGGATGGTATGACATCCGAAGCGCCCTTCATCACTTGTGACCGACACACGTCAATCCTGTCCTTTGCCTCTATACAATAATCGTCTTCGCATTCACACTGCAACAAAAAAGAAAAAAAAAACATATATTTTTCTCATTCAAAACGACAATTAAATTCTATGCATATTTATTAGAATGCTTTTTACTATTTATATTTGTTTACGTTGAAGTAAAACCTTCGTCTCATATTTCGATATCGAATAACGAAAACGTAACATTTTTGATATAGAAGACATTTTCACTAACAAAACGTCCGACCCGTATCCCGCGGCAGTCCCATAAAAACTAGTGAACCAGTAAAATTTTAAGGAAACTCATAAATCGCTACGGACCATAACACATAATAATGTATCGCGTCCGTAAAATATTTTACGAGGCCAAAACATTCCTGCATCGACTATCAAAACATAGCCGCGATCACGAAATAATATTCATAAATATTGTACAATCAACAATTAATTTTGCTTTTGAATAATACTACAGCTCATTTTCTATTTATATATTTTATCAATCACAATTATAAAGCCGAGTAGCGAGTAGCTATAAACTTTTACATACAGATAATAAAATGCGAGAGCATCGATGATTTTGTATCTCGAAGTAATCTGTTAGAATTCGTTATGCTTTCCAATTTTAAAGGTCAATTTAACAGATATTCGTTTTCTAGATTAATGAAGACACGGCCGCTCGTCTTACGCGTTGTTGTTGTTTTTTTTTTATGAGGAGGTTGTAACACCTGCACAAGAAACCGACGCTGCGGTAGGTCCCGATCAAGACGTCAAATCTCAAGGCTGAATGCGGGCCGTTCCTTTGCTGTGCTCTTTCGAAACACTGTGCCCAACATTTTAATCATTGCTTTCAAATAATTCAAATCAATTTAAAAGATTTATAATTTTTCATGTCTCTACTACGCAGACAATCATTTGTCGTGATAATAACTTGTAATTAATTAGAGTTTCGATTTTTATTAACAATGTATTTGCCGATACCACAGTCTGTTGACATTCAGCTCTTTTAAGCCATTTTAAAACGTTTTTTATATGCAAAATTTATTATATTGCCATTTGCATCGAAGCAGTAGAAACAAAATTCTGTTATTTTCTGTAATTGAGTTCGATGAAAGCAGCTGCGCGACCGGGGAGGTCCGTCCGTATGTCATAGTGTCAATGTTTTTGTTGAATCAACTGGATTCGTTTCCTTGGAAAATATAATAAATACTTAAACGTTCGATCGTACGAAAAGGTTGTATCGATTCATTCGTAATTTCACTAAGACAATTGTGTATTATGCGTATTCATGTTTTTTTATTTTTTTATTACATCTGCTTCACTACGGTATCATGTACTGATATTTATTACATCTGCTTTAGTACGTTATCATGTACCGAAAATATTGAGACCTTAGAACTCATGTCTCAAGGTGGATGGCGTTATTATTGTTGTAGATGCCTATGGGCTCAGGTAACCCTTTAACACTAGACGAACAGTCAACTCGGCCACCCATCTAAGAAAATAATAATAAATCGTTTAATGTTTTATAGGTTATTCTATTACGATTTAAATTTTACTTAAATTGTAGCTAACTAGCTATACACGTCTTAACCGCGATAAAGTTTCGAGAAAGTTTCGTTGCTGACAATCACAAAACCCCACCCGATGCATCTCGCCACGGACAAACCTTCCCGACAATGTCTAAATTAGATTTTATTGCATGGCGTCTGTACGGCACACATCTACAGAACATAACCAATTTTACACGACACGTTTAGTAAACTAAAACACAGTTGGCCGTGGTTCAACGGCCATTGGAATTTTACCTTCAATTGACTGAGAACCAACCCATAAACAGCCGCAATGAAATTGTGACAGCTCTGCTTGACTACTCAATTTGTTCTGAGTAACTAAATTTATAAACAATGCTCAATCAAAAAGTCAATCATTAAATAGGCCATTAAGAACTGTTTTTTAATTGGTTTAAAAACAAAAGGAGGAGTTTCTGAATTCGATTGTATTTTTTGTCTGTTCCGATATTGATTATTTATTTATTTATTTGAAACCTAGTGCTTTTCACGTCAATGAGGATGCAATAAGGCATATTGAATTCGACTACGCTAATGATAATCTCATTTTATTATTAGGCTGAAATCGATTTTATTTTTTCTGTTAAATATGTATATTCGTGTTATTATTTGTATTGTATTTGTATTATTCCTAAGAGATAACAATGACCTGATAATGCACGAGGCGATCCTTTTGACCCATACAGCTCACTAGCTTACAACAACGTAAGTACATTTTGTTTATACCAACACATTATTTGCGATAAGGTTCATTGTAAAAATATATTGATTGCGGCACAATTCCCACAATTTGATTTATCAATCGCAATGCGTGTATCATACCTATAGTAAACGTAATAACTCGAATAATATTTTCTATAGTTTAATTAAGCGTAAAACGAAAAATATTTATATTTTACTGAGTGGGTTGCATTTGGACATATGGCGAGGTTAAGTATCATTATTCTACATATACATATCTGCAATTCACATTATGTTTTTTTTTTATTGCCTTTGTAGGCAGACGAGCATACGGTCCACCTGATGGTGAGTGGTTACCGTCGCCCATAGACTTCAGCAATGCCAGGGGCAGAGTCAAGCCGCTGCCTACCGCATGTGAGCTTCGGGTTGTGCATCAAGGGTAAACGATACACAAACTGCAGTAGTTTACTTAATTCTGTACAGATTTATTCGCAGTTCCACTAATATTTGTTTTTTTTTTACATGGGCGTACGAGCTCGCAGCCCACCTGGTGTTAAGTGGTTACTGGAGCCCATAGACATCTACAACATAAATCGCCACCCGCCTTGAGATATGAGTTCTAAGGTCTCAGTATAGTTACAACGGCTGCCCCACCCTTCAAACCGAAACGCATTACTGCTTCACGGTAGATCGGTATGGTATCAGTAGTTATAAATATTTTATGAACAAATATGAATAGAAGGGTTATTTTCATAATATCCTGAAAAGCACCCCACGCTTATTTACAATAAAATAATTTTTTCTTACACAATTTTTAATTCAAATTTATTTTCTATTTTCTAGTTCGATTTTCTATAATAGAGTATTTTGTTAGTTTTTTTTAAAACTATAATTTTTTTTTTCATTTTTTAGAATTTAAATTTTTTCAATATATTTTTTTAAATATTGAATTGTCATCGGTCCTTAATACCAAATTTCGAATTAATCCGACGTTTTGAAGGGGATCGAAAATCATGATCAAAGATTCCGTTAAATTCTAACATACGTACGTCTGAAGCTAATAAAAGCGCATTAAGAACTCACACTCATGAGCTCCTTTCCCTCTTCGGTGGATGTGAGCGCGATAAGAGCGTTGCTGCATTCGTTTGGGCATGCCGTGGGGGGCAAGTCGGTTGTGAGCACTCGTTCGCACATCATCATGTAGTTGGAGAGCGCGGCGCCGCATCCGGTCCGGTACATGCAGCGGTTGCGGGCCTCCGTGCACGGCATGGACGCCACCGCCGCCGCCGATGCCGCCAGCAACGCGGCCACCACCCACATCACCTGCAAACAACGAAGGTCCGTTAGAACTATAATAATAATATAAGTAATACTTGTAGCCAGCGGCTTGGCTCTGCCCCTGGCATTGCTGAAGTCCATGAGCGACGGTAACCACTTACCATCAGGTGGGCCGGGCCGTATGCTCGTCTGCCTGCTTGGAGAATAATAAAAAAAGATGTGTGGTGTCGTGGGACACCGGATAGGAACGAAGTTCCTTATTAGAAAAATATTAATTTTAATTTCTATTCGAGGTATAAAGAAAATAATTATTCGGGTATACATTTTTTATTATGATTTTTTTATTGATAAAAAAAACTACTTTACAAAGTTATCAACTTTATTTTATTCACAATGATTTATAAAAAATATTTAATAATAATATACAAAGAAACAGCTATTTATATAAATAATAATAATAACCGTCATCACGTAGACTATTGTATAGACATCATACTAAGACTATACATAAATAATAAAAATCTTACGTTACGGACGTTTATTCCCGGTTAGGGTACGTACCCGTCCGCATCGTCCCATAAAGAACTTCGTTCCAAAAAAATAGTGCTAATAAAAATTAAATCGAGAAATTATAATAAAAACATTAATTTCAATTGTTTACAGTAAATTTTCTGGACATAAGTTGGAAAGGCCTATGTTCAGCAATCGACAGTAGACAGGCTGAGATAATGATGATGATGATAATGACGCAAATCAGATCTAAATTATTCTGTATTTTTATCGGTGCTTAAAAACACAAATTATATAAAATATATTTGAGACATCTATAAGAGATTCTATAATCGCCTATAATAACATTTCATGAATTTGATAGTCTCGAATGTATTACAAGTTATATTGTACACTAATATAAAATATTCTAAATGCCGTTCATTTCCAAAAAAAATTGTTTATCTCTACCCCTGTATATATAGACGCCCACCTCTGATTGCATATTATAAGCGATCCTGGTTCTACTGTCTTCAATTTAAATAGTTGGAATCATGGTTAATGCTTCCACTGCCATATAGTGACGAGAACTATTCAATACTGTACATAATACATATTCACTATTCTACCCTATAGTATACCAAACACACTATACTATATACATATTTACTAAACTAAGCATTCTAGAATTTATCAATGTACGGCCGGCCTATGAAGAGCTTATTAAACATTATTAGCGGTTCTCCGGTCACCGTCCTCGCCAAACCCGTCGCTTACGTAGAAGGCTCGACGAGTAAATTAGCCCATAGACACAGCCCACTGAGTTTCTCGCCCGATCTTCTCAGTTGGTCGCGTTTCCTATCTGGTAGTAGATTCTGCGAAGCACTGCTCTTGATAGGGCCAGTGTTAGCAACACTCCCGTTTTAGGCCCGATAAATCTACTAGCTCGATAAATCTAGAATAGCCCCTCAAAGTTACTAGAATAGGTACGAAAAAAAAGCCCTTGTTGTATGTTCGTACTTTGAATCAATTCCTTTGAGCTAAATTAACAATAGAACAAAATATCAATATTTTTTTGTTATTTCACGAAGATTGTATATTATTATCACAACTATATTATCTAGTGAGAAGTGTCATTTCTAAACTAAAATAATATTATTTTAAGGGACTAATAACCTCTTGGATTGACATAGAGGAGAAGAAAAACTTACGCGACTGTTTTGATAATTACCAATAGTTTCAAAAGTGAATTATAGTGCCGCTATTTAATTGTCACCGAGCGAATCCCATTACACGTAACCCCATTACAACTGGTAGCTGTTTATGTGTATCTCTATTGCTAAGATATCAACACATTATTATCGCTAGTACCATAAAATTGATCAGACGCCAACCCGATACAATTCTAAAGCATTTTTCGATTGAGACTTTAAAAAACATACTGTACTTACTTATACTCGTACATAAAAAGAGAAACGTTTATTCGTTATGTAGATTAAGGAGGTTGTTACGGCCCATCGTGGCAAAGAAGACTTGTTCCAAGAACGGGCCGCGCTCCGACGGCTTTCGGAAAACAAACAGTATCGCCTCGCGTCCACTTCTCGCTCGCTACTAACTTACACGTTACCGTAACAGACACATTGGTATATAGGGTTGCCAGGTTGTTATGATCTAGTTTTCTAAAAATTCGAATTTAAAAAAATCTAGAACACGAATATCGTCGATTGTTTTACAGCAGCGATGAGCAGATGATCGCACAGTTGACCTGGTTCCCGGGTATGTCAAAATAAATAAGGTCGAAATCTCAATACCATTGTGAAGTGAACATGTTATTTTAGAAATCGGAACACATTCATTGTTCTTCACAAACACGGGTAGAACGATGGTAGTTAACTGTTTAGACTTTACCACATACGCATTGCCGTAAATAAAATAAGTCAAATATTAACTGAATTAAGGGCGGAGGGTTGAATTAATTTTGAAATGAGAAAGTCCAACGTAACGAATGAATTAAGAGCATACTATAGCACCTCCCTAGCTATACTGATAGCCCAAGAAATCGCCGGACGGACTATTATTAGCGTTTCATAGTTTTTTTCCATATGCAGATATTTATAAATATACATCAACCGAAGTACTTATGACAAAATCAATTAGATCAAAATAAAGAATTTACTTTAAAAAATCTACATCTAAACAAATTATTTCATTCTGTTAACTCTTTTGTCACTCATTTTCACTCTTTCAATTTTAATTTATCACTTCATTTAAAATTCGGATTGCGTGTGTATGAGAAACGTTTTAATTCATTTAAATTTTAAGAACTGGTACCTACTTTAAATCTTCTCATAATATGCAATGAAATATTCTACGGTCTGAACTCCGGTCATCATTCTCGTCGAACCCGTCGCTTGCAACGAAGGGCTCGGCGAGTAAATGAACCCACAGACACAGCCCACTAGGTTTTTCACCGGATCTTCTCTTCTTCTTCTTCTGAGTGTTAACAACGTCGTCAGGTTTGAGCCCCGTAAGCTCACCTACTAATTCGGTGAATCTAGAATAACCCCTTGAGGTTACTAGAATGTAGGGAGGTAGGAAAAAAAAGTTCTGAATTTACGTTTGTCTCGCTACTTTTACGTTTTCCACATTTCGAAGACTTCAAAATGTTTGAGTTCACCGAGTCTTAGAACAAAACAATGAGCCTGATTAATCTAAATATGAAACTCGTGAAACCCCAGAATATACCTACTACACTGTAAGCCTCAGTTACTAGGATTGTTTTTCTTAATCTAAGATATTTAGATACCGAATTCTGGAGTCTGCGTGTCAACCCTACGCCGCCGCGCCATAGAGATCGAATCATAGTAGTAGGGTCATCGTCCCAAGAAGCGTCCGTGATGCAAAAAGAAAACAAAGTGACAAGTTAAGATGTCCGCCACTCTCGCTTGCTTACTCAAGTGTTATATTACAATAACACTGATTACACATTCAGAAATACTCTGTACGGTTTGTTGCTTAAGAACGAATTTCGTTTGGCACCGAAGTTCATATTTGACAATATTATTTGGTTACTTAATAAAATTAGATTTCGACAATTTTGTTATCATAATTACAATACAAACACTCTTAAATTTTATTAAGAGTTACTTTGTAAATTGTTTTTGAAACTCCTAAATTAATAAATGCTACTGTGAGTTATCACAGGTGTGTTACGACTTTAGTAAAAATAGTTTAATTTAATGGTTCTTCCAATGTACAGTTATAAAGAGACATTTAGTGTACGTAGACTAAAAGTATTTTTATGTTGTACATTTCTGTGATGGCTGAACTGGTTGGTCAGTGGTATTTAGTGATACATTCCTCCGCCGCCTCCGTTCGTGCTCCTCATACCTGAGGGTCGTGACCACCTCTATCCATGACTTAGATTGGTGGACGAGCTCACAGCCCACCTAGTATTAAGTGGTTACTGGAGCCCATAGACATCCACAACGTAAATGCGCCACCAACGGCGGATCCAGGGGGGGGGGGGGGGTCATGGGGGTCATAACCCCCCCCTGAGCTAGTTCCAGGACTTGAACTAACTTGGACTAATTGAAGAACATCATGATTTATTTATTATCTATCGACTATGTGACCCCCTCCTGGCGCCAAAGCTGGATCCGCCCTTGTGCGCCACCCACCTTGAGATATAAGTTCTAAGGTCTCAAGTAATAGTTACAACGGCTGCCCCACCCTTCAAACCGAAACGCATTGCTGCTTCAAGGCAGAAATGACCCCCATGACCCCCCCCTGGATCCGCCGTTGAAAGAGTTACGAAACAAAGTAGTTCTCTCAGATTTGCGCAGGTTTTAGACAAAATGAAAAACCTTTTTTCGATTAAGTTAAGCTATTTTAAAATTATACTGTTCATAATTTAAATCCATTTGAATGATTTGAATCGAATCACTTGATACTTTTCACAACTAAGATCTACTTACAATTTCATAACTGCTTGCCCTTAAGATTTAAAATCCAAACTTTAGATAAACACCAATTATCTTTGTTGAAATATCAGTATTTCACAATTTGCATGCACCACCACCCTGCCTATTTCTGCCGTGAAGCAGTAATGTGTTTCGGTTTGAAGGGCGGAGCAGCCGTTGTAACTATACTTGAGACCTTAGAACTTATATCCCAAGGTGGGTGACGCATTTACGTTGTGGATGTCTATTGGCTTCAGTAACCACTTAACACCAGGTGGGCTGTGAGCTCGTCCACCCATCTAAGCGATAAAAAAATAAAAAAGATAAAATTCAGATCTTTTGATCTGGATATTCTTTAAAATGAAAGTCCATACTTGACAAACGGTAACGTTGAACGACCCGACTGACTCTTAGCGCCCATTGATACCCAAGTCATCGGATGTGAAATACGCAACAGCTGAAAATGCCGATCAACGAAGCTCTGCACCGGACAAAAGATCTATATATTAATACGTGAAGCAAAAACTTTATATCCCTTTTTACGAAAATTGCGCGGACGGAGGACTATGAAATTTTCCACACTTGTAGAGAATATAGAGAAGAAGTGCACAATACTAATATTTTTTTTAAATAATGCATAAAAGATACATTAAATCAATAAAGAAAACATTACACACACTACATACCATGTATTTGACGCACACACGCATGCATAATATTTATTGTCAAACCTGACGTCTGCTGTCAAATTGAGAATAGATTAAATATTGTTTGTCTTTGTTAATATTTTTTATAGGGTAGTCTTGGCGAAATTTGTGATTGTAGAAGTATAAAATACTATCATAATAGTGTACAAACTTACAATTCCAATTAATTATAGTCGAATTTCGACTACTGCGGGACCTCTAGTAAGAATAAATATACAGAGAAAGAGTGAAAAGACATTCCCGATCCTGCGGATAGAATGGAAAGCAGTCGACGTCGCCCCAAGCACGTCATTTCGGATCCTTCCGATCCACTAACGGTGCTTTTAGGTACCTCAAGCACCGGTCATCGTTCTCGTCGAACCCGTCGCTTGCAACGAAGGGCTCGACGAGTAAATTAACCCACAGACACAGCCCACTGAGTTTCACGCCGGATCTTCTGTGGGTCGCGTTTTCGATCCGGTGGTAGATTCTCTGAAGCACGGCTCTTGCTAGGGTTCGTGTTAGCAACGTCGTCAGGTTTGAGCCCCGTGAGCTCACCTACTAGTTAAGGTTACGCTGATATAGCCTCTCAAAGCTCTCAGCTAGGTAGGAAAAAAAAAGTGAGAAGAATACAGAAGAGTCACAATCCTCATCAATCAAGGAACGACTGAGAAGAAGGAATGATTATTATTGACCATTTATTCCTTATTTCGAACCGAAATACATTTTGTCGCTTCATCTGTTTTATGTTTAAGAGCTAGCAACTTCAGAACCTCTTTATTGGCCTCAATACGCTTCCTCTCACGACTTTAATACAGAACTCGATGTCGATACCCGGAAATCTTACTCAACCATCTGATTTGTTGACAACAAGTAACTGTTCGTGCGCATTTTAGATAAAATCTAATGTCAATAGTAGGTCGTGACGTTCATGCGTGACGCTTGATTTGTACACGAAATCTTCATACAATTTTATGTTGGCAGTACCTTCGTTTTTTTTTTTTTTTGGAATGGTGGACCCCTGCGACATTCTACGTTAGTAATTCAAACGGCAAGCGGTTAGCGTGGAAGTGTGAAAAGCCCTTAGTAATTGCTGGCAGTCAATAAACTTATTCCGGCGATGGAGGTACGACAATGACAGGAGAAGGAACAAAAAAAAACGTAGTACAAAATTTGGTACATAACATTCGCTTAGAACTAGATTTTTTTTTAAATACAACAAAAGCTGCATATGTTAATAAAATTATTTTCAAATTATATATTATAGTTATAAAATCTAATGATTTAAAATTCAACAGGGTAAAATTTTTGAAGAATTTTTAAAACGTGTATACTATTAGTCATATTACTCTTAACTAGTACCACAAACACGCAGTATTCCCCGCGGCTCATTATGGCGTGTCGTTAGGCGCTAACAGACACATCAAACAACCTTTTCAAAGGTATGCCCAAGGAATTCCCTATATATCTCATGTTGTAGAAGGATATTCAAACGAGATTTAGTAATGCTTCTAAAAACGCAACATATTTTTTTATGAATGACATTATTTTTTAGAATAAGCTTTTAATAAAATCCTGAGCGGTAATTATTATAGCCGTGTCCGAATAATAAAATTTGAAAAAATAAAATAAAAAATACAAAAAACTACAATTGGCCATCTCAAGCATGTGTATATATAATATACCTACAATTATAGAAAAACAAAAAGCATTGAAATTCATACTTTATATGCAGAGGGATATTCCTGTCATAAAAAGAGAATGGTTTTGATACATGGGTAATGATACAGTTTAATGTAATTAATAAAGATAGTAATCAAGTAAAATACAAAGAGGATTTGTTGCACTCTGTATTTTGTAGATGCTCTGAGGACTTGTTTGAAACCACATTTTTTTTAAATAACAAACTTTCAACGAACGCTTTACCCTTACTATTAAAACCGCTGGAATTTATCTACACTGCGTCTCCATAGATCACTGAGATCACGTATGATCCGGAACTTCATTCATACAACATAACGCTATGATATGTCTTTTTTCAACGTTATAAACGAATTCTGAACGATAAGTAGTGGCTCGACTGTGCCCCTAACATTGACAATATCTATAAGCGTTCACCATCGCTATTCTACTTTCTAGAACAATGAAAAGTTATGCTGCTTAAAATCTATTTCTGGATACATTGCAATGCTACATATTACAAAATGTAACATATAAAATAGCAAAGAACATGGACGTGTCCAAGAATAGAGGACCTATTTGCTCGAAACAGTCGGATCGTGGAATTATGATATCTATCTATATATATAAAAATGAAACCCGTTTTCCGTTGTCACGACATAACATGAAAACGGCTTGACCGATTTGGCTAATTTTGGTCTTGAATTATTTGTGGAAGTCCAGAGAAGGTTTAAAAGGTATAAAAATATGAAAATTCTCGGAATTAAATAAAAATAACAATTTTGTTTTCCCTTTGACGTGTCCCCCGTCGGACGGATTCCTTTTGTTTGTTTTAAGTTTATTCTATATAAAAGTTTAGGTCTTTTATTTATCGATTGAGGCACTACGAAGTCTGCCGGGTCAGCTAGTTTATCATAAAAGTCTTTTAAATTCTAAATTACATCTCCAACTTTAAATTTATGGACAACCGACAAACGACACTAATATTATCACAAATGTGATTTACGTAAGAAAACGTGCAATAATTACTAGAATACAAGTGATTAAGATAGCCGTTATCATCATTTGCGACAGTCTGTAACATACTATATAACATTTGACCGATTTAATTAGATCTCTAACCAGTCTAACATGTTAGCATGAATGAAATTAATGAAGGACTTATATTGTGATTTTTTTATTATTCGAGTAATAATATTATAGCTACGTGACATTTTCAACAAAATAGATTCTTGTTTAATCGATTCTTTCATAAAAACACATTAATGCATATTGAAGATGTGTGTGGCTACATTTTTATGTACAAAAAAATACCGGATCAAAAAATATACAAATATGATATGGATATTTGAATCTCCTAGCTTTTATTACTTACACAATCAAATTTTTAGGTACTATAACTGGTAAAATTAGGAGAAACTCAATTTGGTACATTTACCACTTTAGAGCTCCTATTAGAATTGTCGAATCTAGAGACGTAAAAAAAAATTTATAAAGTATTCTAGATCGATTATATATTTTCCCTGGAGATATGTAACCCTTACATCAAAGCAGCTGGTTCTTTGACCTCACATCACAAGCCGTGCGACGGTGTTCACGCCATGAGATCTATGAGCTTCGTCAACTGCTGCAAACTCGAATTGGACCATAATTTCAGTTCATTGCCATCAGTTCCGCGGCGTTGAATCAAGAATAATGGCTTAATAAAACTAGCAATTTTACTATCACGATCAATTTTCGTGTGCAAATATGAAATATGTACTAACAAAAGCATTTTAATACGGCTGAACAGACTCCAGGGTCAAGCTATGCTGGCTAACGCGTTGATGTTAGACTTATCACAAAATTAGCAGCCATTATAATAAAATGTCGGCGTTTGTCGTATCACACAGAATGAGGTTATCGCTTGTGTTGTTTGTCTTGGCTGATTGCCTTCATTGTAACGAGTCCTTGCATTTTAGGGCTACCATAAAACATTGATAGCATCTCTTACCCCGGCGGGAGTTCGATTGAGATACCTACTAGATCGAATGCATACTTTTGACTTGACCACATTATATAATATAAAAGATTTTTACATACTACAACTATCTTCCTCGTGTGAATTATAAATGTACTCGTCTTATTACTAACGTATATTAAAAATTAAGTAAAAATAGCAAATACGAATCACCAAAATAACTATTCGATTTGCAATGAAATACATCCGCAATTTCCTACTAGAGATTAAAATATTATTTATACCTAGCTCGTGAAACAAATAACGTCACAAATTATACTGCTTAGCGAAACCTCAATCCAATTCCAGTATTGATTACAGCTAGTAATAATATCTGGTGGATTAATATAATATCCCGCCTTAGTTTCCAAGAATGCATATTATCATAAACATTGAACGTATAGTACCTGGCCTACCTCTGAGAATAGCAGGCGTAAGCTCTTTATATCGTCAGTGCAGTCTTTGGTAAATTATGTTTTTAAATTCTAGGAAGTGTTCTTCTAGATTCTAGAACTTTCATATGTGACATTTAACTAAAACTACTTTTACGGTTTAATTGCGCGTTTTTACTGTCATTTTAATATTTCCAAGGTTTCGTATACTTTACTGTTTTTTTTTATCACGACTATCAAACATACTTCTAAAAAGTAATTTTAATCTGTGTCCGTGACTCGCAAAAACCGTAGAACGTACTTATGCGTCACTTATTTTAGGGAAATAAATTTCGGCGACAACGTTCACTCAAAAAATTTGATCTCACTAAATATTGTGAACCGATACTATTAGGGTTAAACAAACATGTCGTAGAACCAACAGGTAATTGGCTAGACGTATTATTTAATGGAAATTATGCTACGGCAATCACATTGGAAGACGCCGTACTAGTCGTATTCCTCGTCGAACCCATCACTTGCAAAGAAGGGCTCGGTGAGTAAATTAACCCACAGACACAGCCCACTGAGTTTCTCACCGGATCTTTTCAACGGGTCGCGTTACCGATCCGGTGGGAGGTTCTGCGAAGAACTGCTCTTGGTAGGGCCAGTGTTAGCAACACCTCCGGTTTAAGCACCTAGAGCTCACCTATACGCTAGGGTAATGCTGATATCGCCACTCAAGGCTATCAGCATAGGTGGGAAAAAACAAAAAAAAATCGTAATAAACATGTACCTACGTAGATATGATACTTAGTATTGTTCATGTAAATAGTGGAAACAATAATTTTGAAGCAGTAAGGTGATGAATTCTGAAGCAGTAAGGTGATGAATTCTGATATTTCCCTAAATTCATACTACTTGGAGCCACCGCGTACAGCCACGTACCATCCGGCTTTGGAACGAGCTCCCCTCCAGGATGTATCAGAATTTAAAAAAAGTCTACTATAGCGTCAATGCCCCAAATGGATAGGTACTAGGTACCCGATGTATACCCCCCTCGACCGGGTATCCGTAAATGGATTCCCCAGCGTTAAAAAAAAAAAAGGTACCCGATGTACCTCCTACGAGGGATATGAATATACATACCAAAGAAAACGATCAAACTGTAGTATTGTTTTGATTTACCGTTGTTGAGATGAATTGTCTGTACGGGTTTTACCAGCATCTGTTACTGTCGCGAAGCAGTCATGCTTTTTTTTGGGAATGTGGGATTACTGGTGGCCCAGAGACGTTTTCAGTTTCATCAGGACATGTGAGCAAAGACACAAGCAGGAGGGGTGGGATTTGCTAACAGCTGCCCGAGCTTCTCTAAAGGAGACCTAATAACTCAAGAGCTACTACTTCGCGAATGAATCTACTACCGGACCGGTATTCAAGACATACGGAGCAAAATATTTATATAAAACTAGCTGACCCGGCAGACTTCGTAGTGCCTCAATCGATAAATAAAAGACCTAAACTTTTATATAGAATAAACTTAAAACAAACAAAAGGAATCCGTCCGACGGGGGACACGTCAAAGGGAAAACAAAATTGTTATTTTTATTTAATTCCGAGAATTTTCATATTTTTATACCTTTTAAACCTTCTCTGGACTTCCACAAATAATTNGTCATAGCGCTCGGGAAACACCGTGGAGGGGAGCTCATTCCATAGCCGGATGGTACGTGGCAAAAAAGACCTCTGGAAACGCACTGTGGATGACCGCAGTGGCTCCAGGTAGTATGGATGAACTCTACTCCGGTGGCGGGCGGTGCGATGGTAAAAACGAGATGCCGGTATCATATCGAACAATTCCTCAGAGCACTCCTCATGGAACATACGGTACAAAATACAGAGGGAACCGAAGTCCCTCCGCAGACTCAGACTTATAGCCCGTAAAACAAATAACGTCATAAATTATACTGCTTAGCGAAACCTCAATCTAATTCCAGTATTGATTACAGCTAGTAATAATATCTGGTGGATTAATATAATATCCCGCCTTAGTTTCCAAGAATGCATATTATCATAAACATTGAACGTATGGCCTACCTCTGAGAATAGCAGGCGTAAGCTCTTTATATCGTCAGTGCAGTCTTTGGTTAATCATGTTTTTAAATTCTAGTAAGTGTTCTTCTAGATTCTAGAACTTTCGTATGTGACATTTAACTAATACTACTTTTACGATTTAATTGCGCGTTTTTACTGTCATTTTAATATTTCCAGGTTTCCAATACTTAACAATTTTTTTTTATCACGAATGTCCAACGTACTTTTAAAAAGTAATTTTAATCTGTGTCCGTGACTCGCAAAAACCGTCGAAAGTACTTATGCGTCACTTATTTTAGGGAAATAAATTTCGGCGACAACATTCACTCAAAAAAATTTCATCTCACTAATTATTGTGGACCGATACTATTAGGGTTAAACAAGCATGTCGTAGAACCAACAGGTAATTGGCTAGACGTGTTATTTAATGGAAGTTATGCTACGTCAATCACATTGGAAGACGCCGTACTAGTCGTATTCCTCGCCGAACCCCTCACTTGCAAAGAAGGGCTCGGTGAGTAAATTAACCCACAGACACAGCCCACTGAGTTTCTCGCCGGATCTTTTCAATGGGTCGCGTTACCGATCCGGTGGTGAATTCTGCGAAGCACTGCTCTTGGTAGGGCCAGTGTTAGCAACACCTCCGGTTTAAGCCCCTAGATCTCACCTATACGCTAGGGTAATGCTGATATCGCCACTCAAGGCTATCAGCATAGGTGGGGAAAAAACAAAAAAAAATCGTAATAAACATGTACCTACGTAGATATGATACTTAGTATTGTTCATGTAGATAGTCGAAACAATAATTTTGAAGCAGTAAGGTGATGAATTCTGATATTTCCCTAAATTCATACAACTTGGAGCCACTGCGTACTGCCACGTACCATCCGGCTTTGGAACGAGCTCCGCTCCAGGATGTATCACAATAAAAAAAAACTACTATAGCGTCAGTGCCCCAAATGGATAGGTACTAGGTACCCGATGTACCTCCTACGAGGGATATGAATATACATACCAAAGAAAACGATTCACGTTTTGTAAAAACAATCAAACTGTTGTATTGTTTTGATTTACTGTTGTTGAGATGAATTATCTGTACGGGTTTTACCAGCATCTGTTACTGTCGCGAAGCAGTCATGCTTTTTTTTGTGAATGTGGGATTACTGGTGGCCCAGAAGCGTTTCCAGTTTCATCAGGACAGGTGAGCGAGCAAAGAAACAAGCAGGAGGGGTGGGATTTGCTAACACCTGCCCGAGCTTCTCTAAAGGAGACCTAATAACTCAAGAGCAACTGGTTCGCGAATGAATCGGACCGGACCGGACCGGAATCGCGACCCGCTGAGAAGATCCGGCAAGCAATCCATACACATCACAGCCGTATTCAAGACATACGGAGCAAAAAATATATATAAAATTGATCATCATGATGACTATAGTTTTCAGTATCCGCTTAATAACAGGCTGGTTGCGAGCTCATGCAAAGTATTAAAAAGTTAATTACACATTATTTTTATTACTACACTAACAAATGTTACGATTCCAAATTTACGCATATGCATCGATGTTTTTTTTTTGACATAAATCAAGAACTGGCACAAACCAGAAATTTTTTAGTAGAAATCTTCAGAATCTTTGCCAGAAAGTCGGTAGCAGGCAACAAAAAATTAAAAAAAAAACACTTCCAAAGGGCCGCGCAGGTAGTAGCTGTAACACTTTATTAAAATTGTTCAGATGTGCATTCACAGGAAACACATTAGCAACTACTTAAAACTGTTAACAATGATAATCTCACTATTTTATTTTAAACTAGGAATACTATTATGTACTCTTCAAAGAGATTCAATACCTTTTGAGTATAAATAAATCCAGAATATCTTTAAGGCGCAAGAAATGATCGGAACGGTTCGTTTGGAGTCGGACGCAAAAGGATCGAGTAGAAGGCGGGCTGTGATCATAAATCACCCGAAAATATTGGTTTGAGAGACAAATTGTGGACATGTGGCTGGCAGCTGCACCGAGATGTTGCTAGTTTGTAAAAAATAAAATAAAAAAAAAACAACAACAACAAAAAATACAAATCGATTTCCGAAAACAGGAAAGCGCTTATTTCGAATGCGCGTGACCAAAATCAAAACAATGCACGAATATAACGCGATCAGTTTTGGCAGCTAACTCGATAAAAAGGTCGTTTAAACTTAAGGCCGTATTACGTTTTCATACTGTGACACCTCGTTAATACACCATATTTTGGTTTCGCGTAAATTGAATTTCATTCCTCCATTTGAACGAAATGAAATATCACGTGTTTGGAAATCACTTTACGCAAACAACAATCGAAAAATAAGAATAAAGTTAACCGTAATAAACTCTGTAACGTTATATTCTTGAGGAACAGAATACCAGTTTAATGAGATTTACTGAACTATAAATAGATAGGTGACATTTCAGAGGTGTTTGTTCTGTTAAGAAATCTATACTATAATAATATTATAAAGAGGAAAGATTTGTTTGTTTGTTTGTTTCGAATAGGCTCCGAAACTACTGAACCGATTTGAAAAATTCTTTTTCCATTAGAAGCCGACATTGTCCCTGATGAACATAGGCTACTTTTTTAATTTTTATCTTATTTTATTTTTTTGGTTTCATGTGTGTTTTAATGTTTCCGAAGCGAAGCGAGGGCGGGTCGCTAGTTATATATATTTAGTATGAATTATATTAAATAATAATTTTGTCATTTATATTACAAATAATACATACGGATAGTTAACCTCAATTGTATTGGAGCACTGTGTGGGCAACTTCATTTCTGTTAATTTTGTGTCACGGTGCGCGCGCATCGTAAAACTTCACTCTCATCAATTTTTCATAACACGCCTAAAGAAGTATAACTTCAATATAACTTCAAAAACGCTTACGACGAAACAAAATAATCCTGCAAATTGAGTTGCAAAGTTAAATTGAGGCCGACATTTTCTTACTCGTGTATAAATTCTCCTTTAACCGATAACGTCATCTTTACACCTGCAGTTATCATAATTTTCCACTAGACACGATTCTCCGAACCCAACGGTCTCAGTAATCAACTAGACTAGCGTTTTAAACTGTGATTTTCACCGCATATCTTTTGTTTTGCATTATAATAAACTACAATTCTTTCACAAACGCTGCTAATGGAGTGAAATATTCTTGCTATTAACATACAAGTGTGCATGAAGAATCAGAACTTATTTTAAGATCATAAATTAACGCTTTTCAGGAAGCATTGTTGAAATTATAATATTATTGCAATCGAATAAAACATGATTCCTATATTCCTACGTTATGATCATTTGTATTATGTTCTACATTATCACGTAGGATTATAAAAATGTAGTATTGCCTCACAAATACAAATTTAGATGTACGTCCAATCAAAATATTTATTGTGTCTATCGATCCAATACATATTGTTTCATTATGTATTCAAAGACATTCCTCTGAAGTCGTAGTTAGGAGTCGGTACTCGCCAGAAATTAAAAAGAGTTAGACAAACAACATTACTATGGGCAACGTGAGGTAATAAATCACTCCTCGACGATGATTTAGTTTATAGGCAGAACGTGTATTATAAGTCGCGGTCTTGCGTCATCAGTTGTTAAATTTCAGATTTTCTTAAATATATACAATATGAAACGTATCTCTGTGAGCATATTATCACTACATAATATAAAACAAAGTCGCTTTCTCTGTCCCTATATCCCTATGTATGCTTAAAACTTTAAAACTACGCAACGTATTTTGATGCGGTTTTTTTTAATAGATAGAGTGATTAAAGAGGAAGGTTTACATGTATAATAACATCCATTAAATAGTGGAGAAATCAATAATAAATTACAGTTTCCGAATCATGGTCTAAGTCTAAATTGCATTTCATAATAGCTGTAAAACCCTTCAAAGTGGAACGCATGTCTACTGCTCGGCAGAAATATGCAGGATGGATTTCACCTGGTTTCTGCGCATAAACGCAATGAAGACCATAGTTAAGAAATTTAATTAACTTATAAACTTTTTTGGACGTGAAATGCATGTGGCGTTCAATAAATAAAGTTTTTGACTAGTAGATACTTAATTATTTTACCTAATCGTTTTTTGTTAATCAAACTATTTGAAAGGAATTTCATAATAACAGTTGTGAAATATGTATCATGAACGCAGTTTATTGTTTACCTTACTAAATACCAGTGTTTACCTCATTAATAATTTGACAAACAATTTTACTGACTTCATTGCCTGGACGATTATTATACTAAAGTGTGTATATTCGGATATTTAATCGTCTTGAACTACGATTCTAGAAAATGAAATCCCGCAAAGCAATCACACATTTAATAATTTTTGTTAACTGTAATATTTTAAGCTCACATATTATAATACACTTTTAAGCAATCCACGAATTTCAGTTTAATTTTTATCTAGTAATTTTCTATTTTTGTGTATCTGAAGTAAAGCTGTTGTATTCTTGGTACGAGGAGCACTGCTGCTTTAGATACAGGTTTTATCACCTAGTTCAAGCACAGATGCAAATTATAGTTGTGTTTCTACTTCTGTGTTAACAATAAATAAATAAATACAAAATAAACATATATCCTTATTACGATAATATTGTGCGGTAATTACTAAATAAATTCCAGTTGAGTACATTGTATTTGCACCTAGAAGTAATTAGCATGACTCACCAATGAGCGAGAACCGGGATAGAAAGTCTAGTTCTATACCGGTCCGGTCGGGTTATTCTCAAGACATACTATATCTAATTTATTGTTAGCAGGACGCCCGAATTAGAGAAATAAAGTAAAAATATTCTAGTGGCATTTAATTTGTCATAATATGTATACTATCGAAAGGAAGAATATAATCCGTTCGGTAACACATAAAACGATTAAAGATAATTATTTAGATATTGCAATAAATCACATTTAATTACAAAGAAGATTTTAATTAAATTATTTATACACTAATTGCGACGCGGTTTCACCTGCGTTCAATTTGTAATTAATTTAGAATGAAACTCCTTTTTTTTATGAATTAAAAGATGTTAGGGCATAAAACCACAAATCAACAATATCACGGTTGTAATTATATTTGTGTGCAATAAAATTCCGTTAGAAATTTTACGTAAATTGAGTAAAAAAACACCGAGAATAATTCACATTTGTAATGTAATTTAGTGTAGCTTTTGGATTAACCTTCCCCATGCAAAGATTCTTATCTAATATACATATAAAATTCTCGTGTCACAATGTTCGTTCCCATACTCCTCCGAAACCGCTTGACCGATTCTCATGAAATTTTTTATGCATATTCAGTAAGCCTGAGAATCGGCTACTATCTATTTTGCATACCCCTAAGTGATTAGGGTTGTCCACCCCTAACATTTTTTTTTTATTTGGACATATTTTTTTTGTTATAGTGAGGTATTATGTGGTTGAATGAGGTTTTGTTATTTTTATTATATATTCCCTCATCGTTCACAGCACTACATACCTCTTTCACTCATTTACCACAACCTTACACACTAACAATAAGTTAGTTTTTTTTTCTACACTAGAAATTCCCTAGAAATCTTATATATGGCAAAACAATGTTTGCCGGGTCAGCTAGTAGCTTTATAAATAGCTCAATATTTAAGCAAGCTGAAGTGGCTATGGGCCGGTAATGTCTGTCAGAGAACCGATAACCGTTGGTCTAGCCGAGTTCTGGAGTGGATTTTTTTTTCCTACCTAATCGTTGGTAGCCTAAGAGGGTATTCCAACTTCGCGCGGATTGGTAGGTGAGCTGACGGGCTCAATCTGTGAGAATTGCTAACACTAGCCCTAGCAAGAGCAGTGCTTCGCTGAATCTACTATCAGGTGGGAATCGCGTTGGAGACCGCGGACCGGTTACCGAAGTGTAGGACGCCCAGTAATATGGTGAAGCGATGATATACGCAAATTGCGGGCAGTAGATGGAGACGACAAGCCTAGGAGCGGGACGCATGGGGTGCCTGGAGATAGGTCTCTCTCCATATTTGACGGTGGCCTAAAATAAGCTGTAATAATAATGATGCAAAAATTCATTGCTGATCATGAAATAAAAGAAGAATTCTCAAGTTCAAATTGCTTTTTTGTTTTTCGAAAAAACAACAAAAGGCGGCTTGCAAATTATTGTGACGGTGATTGAGTGATATATTTACGTCAGACAGTTAGTAGGACATCTCATTAGTGCTCTTCACGTCCACACAACAGCTAAGGACACGGGAAAGACAATGATGTACTGCCTCCGTTGTTAACTTGACCAATTGAGTCATTTCTATGCAACAACACGACTATGCTAATGTTATAACTGTGGAATAGATTGAAGTTCGCCAAATAACGTCTTGTTCCTTATTTAATTTTTAACTTTAACCAATGTCATGCCGATGGTATCGTAAATTTTTTATTTATAATTTTTAAAACGTAAATATGTAATTATAATTTCGTTTATGAGTGATTGATTGATAAGATATTTTCAATTCTCCGCTTTCTGTTTACCATCATTTAAAATTAGACGAATAATATGAAACCTCGATTTCAACGAACAATACTTCAAGTCATGAAATTTCGACATAAATAAACTATCGCAACTGATTTAATAGTTCACAGCAGCATGCATAATAATATCTGTTTTATAAATAGAACAGCGAATAGGTACTGGAACTGATAAATACAACATCCACTTCTCTAATAATAGAAAGATTACAATAAAGCATAAAGGAGCTAAAATAAGATAAATGCCCTTACAAATGTTGGTTCTCCGTTCTCGTGGTCACATGGCTCACGTTCATTGGAAAGTCGGGAACCCTCCTGTTTTTAATCACTTTCAGGTTTTTTCACGTTCATAACACTGAGAACATCACATAAAACCATCACTAATTCATTCACTTAGAGTAACAGCAAAAAGACACGCAAGTGCTAGGTTTGGTTTTGATTTGCGATAAAAGTACCAGCTGTTTTTAAATTAAAACGACGAGACGTCCGTTAGGTTCGCGCGCGCGTCGCCGTTTGAGGAAAGACGAAAGATACAAAATTGAGGATCGAGTCGGATTGAGTTGTTTCAGTTGTGCTGCGCTGTGTATGTGTATGTGTATATGGTGCGTGTGCACCGTCCGCTCCGCCAGATGACAGCTTCATCTCCTCAGTCCCCGGCCCCTTTTACCCCACCGGGATAAGCGTACACGAAATAGACTTGTTGCATTTTTATTTTATTTTTTATTTATCAAACGACCGGTTCAAATAAACTGTCTTCGACTCTGCTGGCTTTATAAGACGAATGATAAAGTTTAGAAATGCGCCTACTGCAATTGAAACTATGTAGATGAATAATGTTACGAAATTTTTTTTACATAAGATTTTAAAAGAGCAAAATTACTGGTAATGCTTACTTATGTTAACGTAATTCAGAATACCATCGATAGGTAAACGGTAACGATAAACTATTCGAATTAGTATTTGATACCACGGTATTTGGTACCACCGTGATTTTATTGAAGCTTCATTGCGTGAACTTGATTGAAACTTCATACGGTAATATTCTGCTACACTAACCGCTGACCTGTGACCTTCCTTGTTTGCTTATCTAATCTAATCGATCATATGATTTTTTGTAATCCTCAAATGAATACAATAATCAATTGAGCAAACTTTCGGATACTACAGATTTAATTAAAACAAAACATCTAAATGTCGATGGTTACACAGGTAGGTGGACCTATCTATCACCCACCAGTTATTACAGACCTACACCACCTTCACTCGCTATACCACGTGATAACTATTTTTTTTTGTGAGAGTGCCCCGTGGTCATGTATCATAAAAAGTTAATCTGAAAGCTACGTTGATTGAGTTGTTTTATACGGCTTCGAAAATTATTTAGTAGGTAACTTCGAGCTCCCGCCAACAATTAATTTATGAACATAAAAATATACGAATAAATCTCTACATTAATCTGTGTATGTTTTAAATGTATTTTAAACAACTAACGGGTAGCCATTCGCTGTGGGTGTTACGAAAGATTTTTACAATTACAAGGTGTATATATATTTTCTTTAATTACAAATCAAACGAATTTTCTGTAAAGTAACTGTTTTTTGAAATTAACGTTATAATTACGTTTTAAATGCTACACTTATGGTCACTGGTTTTATTTCCTTTGTTATGTTCTCAATTAAATACTAAAAATTGAGAGAGCCTTATAACACACTGGGTAAGCTCCAAATCTGGAAATGGGTGAAAAAAGATTCAGTACCTATAGGTATATAGAATTTTCGGATATATTTCAATAGTTGAAATTGAAATATTGGTTTCCAGATAATTTAAAAATAATGGTAGGTGTTGAATAAACCTAAAGTCGTCTAAGTCGAATATTCGAATGTTACCCAATAATGACTAATAGTCGAATGATATTACTATTATTTTACCTGTTAATTTTATAACTGTTTGTTTTGTTTTAAAACAAAAAAAAAACAATTATAAAATTGGTTTAAATCAAATTAAGGGCCAATTATTTAGTAAGTGCATGCCCATTCTTCCTGGTGATACTGAAAGGCCATCCGCAGTCCCTTTATCTATACTAATATTATAAAGAGGAAAGATTTGTTTGTTTGTTTGTATTGAATAGGCTCCGAAACTACTGAACCGATTTGAAAAATTCTTTCACTGTTTGGAAGCTACACTATTCCCCAGTGGCATAGGCTATAATCACTTTCTGAAAAAAAATTGGGATCCTTACTAAAACTCCAATAATGTAATCCAAAGTGTAAAACAATTAATTTATCTAAAATATTATTTACATCGCGTGCCCTGCGAAAACTATTAATAATAGAATAAAATAAGGTACTACGACTTTGTAGAACACATTATTATTAACAAAAAGTGTCGTGGCAGCATATGTCTAACTATTATAGTTATGCTGCAATAAGTGTTATTTTATTTTAAAAAATAAAACGTCACATATCGTTGAAATTTTTGTTAAAGACCCGAGCGAAGCCAGACCGGGCCGCCTGTTTCAAATAAAAATTATAAATTTCGATTTCTACTATGCCGAATATTTGAGCAGGAGTACCGCTTTATTGTTTATATAATACGGTAAGATATAGTTTGATATTTTTAGTGATATTTTTAGCAACAGAAATCTTGACGGTGAGCATATTTGATTTGCTTTACAAACGCTTTGCTTAAAATAATCACTGGTGGTAGGACCTCTTGTGAGTCCGGGCGGGTGGGTACCATCACCCTGCCTATTTCTGCCGTGAAGCAGTAACGCGTTTCGGTTTGAAGGGTGGGGCAGCCGTTGTAACTATACTTGAGACCTTAGAACTAATACCTCAAGGTGGGTGGCGCATTTACGTTGTGGATGTCTATGGGCTCCAGTAACCACTTAACACCAGGTGGGCTGTGAGTTCGTCCACCCAAACAAGCAATAAAAAAAAATTAAAAAAATAAGCATTATAGTGACCCTTCATGTTCTTCTTGCCTTTACATTTTTATAACTTTATTTTCTGATCTGTACTCCTCATTTATTTAATTATTATTTTGATTTAAGTAAAGGTTTTATGGCTAAATTTTATGGTATGGTATGGTAGGCCACAATCGAGATCGTGGTTCGGGAAATTTTACTGGAAAATCATGCACATGAACCTCGACAAAGTATCTCTACAGAGTTTAAAAATGAACCGAACAAAAATGAGGTTTCGAAAATTTTTATTTTATTTATGCATCCCCTATGCCCGTCTACAAATAATGATACCTAAATACCCTTATTACTAATTGAAAATTGAGCTCCACTAAGTGAAATTTGACGAATTTCATCATCATCATTAGCCTGTATCTCTCCACTGCTGGATGTAGGCCTCTCCCATAGTCCGCCACAATGAGCGATCCTCCGCCTTTCGCATGCAATCTTTCCCAGCATATCACCGCAAGTCATCGGTCCACCAGGCTGGGCCGGTACGTGGTCTCCAGTTCAGAACGCGTCTACTCCATCGCCCATCACTTCTGCGACACGTATATCCGGCCCATTGCCACTTCAGCTTGCTAATCTTTAGGGCTATGTCGGTTACTTTGGTTATTTGACGTATTTCCTCATTTCTGACTCGATCCATCAAAGAAACTCCGACGAGCCCTTTAGATGTAACAGCAACAATAGCCTGAGTTTTTGTAGGATTTACTTGCAACCCATAGGATTTACTCCAATTTAATTTAATTATTGAATGAAATCATTGTTTATTGTAGTAAAGCAACAGACAAAGTTTCCAGTCGGGCTTGCATATAAATGTCGAGATCGTCTGCATATAAGTAGTAGGAGGAAATGAGATGGTCAGAGATAGAATTAATATGTATCCCGAACAGCATTTTTTTTTTATTGCCTATGTATGTAGACGAGGTCACAGCCCACCTGCTGTTAAGTGGTTACTGGAACCCATAGACATCTACAACGTATATGCGCCACACACCTTGAGATATAGTTCTAAGGTCTCAGTATAGTCACAACGGCTGCCCCACCCTTCAAACCGAAACGCATTACTGCTTCACGGCAGAAATAGGGATGGCGGTGGTACCTACCCGTGCGGACTCACAAGAGGTCCTACCACCAGTAATTAGGCAAATTATAATTTTGCGGGTTTGATTTTTACTGCACGATGTTATTCCTTCACCGTGGAAGTCAATCGTGAACATTTGTTGAGTACGTATTTCATTAGAAAAATTGGTACCCGCCAGCGAGATTCGAACACCGGTGCATCGCTCGATACGAATGCACCGGACGTCTTATCCGTTAGGCCACGACGACTTCGAACAGAAATTTTCCGCTACAGAAAAATATGAGAAATACATCTCACTTAGGTCCACTACGAAACTAAACATTCGTTTGGCTCAATGGGACCCCCGGGTCGCCGGAGCGAGAACTACGAATGTAATAGATATCATACAACCATCAGGTATCTGTCCTATCTGGCCCAAATTTATTGTCCGGTCTCATACCGGAAACTTAAAACGTAAATTTGGAGTTAGATGGTGCAGTGTAGGCGGACTTTGGTTAGGCAAAATTGAAGAATTTATAATCTCAACACTAGCAACAACGGCCTCGCAAGAAGCCTATTCGAGGTTACCAGCATAGATGGCCAAAAACATGATAATCTCATTCAAAATTTACGGCATTATGTTTTTCAACTCAATAAAATTAAAAAATTTAAGATCAATTTCATTCACAGTTCTATTTCTTTTTGATGTATGGGCTTTATTCCCTTTGCCTCTTTAGTGAACGAATGTTAAAAGAACTGTAAAATGTAAATTGTAAAAGGTGAAGGAAAATGAAATTTATAAATAATCCCATCGTGATCCCATCTAAAATACAAAAAGTATTGTAAATTTTTCTTAACTTAATAAAATAGTTAAAACTTACTCAATACGCTGTTTATCTACCATTTGCTCTGCAATACAAACCTATTAATATGTCAATATGTCCAAGGAAATACTTTATTAAAGACCTCATAAACAAACCGACTCCCATCGATGTATGGTTGCAAGGAACAATCGAACAGACTGTAGGCCGCGATATTTTAATAATTTCCGATACGTTTGGACGGGCAAAAATCACCAAATGTGAAACGGCTAACGGGGTTATTGATAAAAATTCCATAAAAAAAGGTAGATATTAATGTCGACATTATATGTAATTTCATACTCAAGAATACGACTATCATAGGCAAATTAAGTTATTAACCGCAATAATGATATGGAAATCCTTTTATTGTTTCATTTCGTGTGTTTGGTAATAGATACATTCTGTTAAATGAACTCAATTAGTAGTTACAGATTATTTCCATGGGTGTGCAACCACAGCCTTCTGAAGCTATTATTTGCTTTTAATCTTTCCAGTAATAATATCCAGATAATATAGAGGTTATGCATTCTTAAATAATACATCTGATAGTGATAAAACTTCCTGCAGTTGCCTGCAGCTGGCTCTCCAGAGAATGGTTTGGTATAAGAAACGGGAGTCATTTCAAGAACTCTAACCTCTTCATACAATATAGTTACAGGAAAACATGAGCAGGTTTCACTAATTTAGAGCATTTTCTCATTGTTTAAAGAATGCATTATAGCACTTCATATCATTATTGTGTCTACTGATGGGCTTCACTAAGTTCATACAGATTCTATTTATATTATTAACAGCTATTTTACCTAATAAGATGTGGTTTTGGATAGTTATCCTTTTATAATCAGCTTTACTCCATTATTATTATATATTCTCATATAATATATTAAATTATATTATAATTCAATAATTATTACATGTGAACTTTATAGTTATTGGTAAAAAAAAGTTCATTCAGAATTATTGAGGTTCTTGAAGTTAATATTTCTAGCAGTGATAATGCTGAGTATTAGAATTTGATTGGCAACGATAACAAGTAGTAACTAATTATATCAAGAGGTGAAAAAAATATCGTTCTAAGTGACATTTTTCTAACTTTAAAGAGAGTTTAAAGTTTTAAATTTGGAAAAAAATTCATAAGAAAAAACTTCAGCTATTTGATTATTGGGAAAAACAGAATTGAAGTTCAATCAAGTCCTTACTTTAATGACAAAGATAAATGTTACATAGTATGTCGTATGTTGAAATGTCACTTAAAAAACCAAATAGCCTAACACCCCTCGATATATATATACTCTTACTATATTTTATTATACTGTAAAATAGTAATATTATTATACTGTGACAATGTGAAATGACAATATTTGCCTGAATCTCTTATGAAACATTTTGTGAAATATTAGCTTATATAAACAGATTTGTGGATCAATAATTATCCGTTCTTGCCTTTTTAAAATTCTCAGCCTAAACAATTTCCTGAGCTCGACTACCATGGGGCTATCAAACAAGACCCTTCTTTAACTAGTTTCCTTTTGGAATTTTGATCACAGTGCTTGTTGTTTTGCTTCTAAAATGTATAGATAAATTGTTCCCAATAAATAATTTTACTTATTTCAATGTCTCATGTGTCTCAGTGTCAGAAATATGTAGATTTCTACTCTCAAACCTTCCAAATTCCTAATTGATCTTCCATAAATCAGTCTGATCATAGTGCATCGGCCTCTTCGTCTGATTCACCGTTGTAACTATACTGAGATCTTAGAACTTATATCTCAAGGTGGGTGGCGCATTTACGTTGTAGATGTCCATGGGCTCCAGTAACCATTTAACACCAGGTGGGCTGTTAGCTCGTCCACCCATCTAAGCAATAAAAAAAATTAAAAAATTCATATCAGTCAGTTCACAGCCATGGCTTTCATCAAATTCGTCATTTGGAATATAATTCAAACTATACTAAAGTACTGGCACCAGACAATGAGTAACATTTTGCGTGCTGTATCAGTTTAATTGATGGGCCTTAATTTATATTACTCATATTCCAGGAACATACTGCTGTATAATTGGGACAGCTGTCAAAACAAAAGGTGTACCTGAAGTTCAAGCTTATAAATTCATTGATTTGAGCTCACAACCTGAGATGAAAAGTTCATGGGAGATCGAAGTGAATGAAGCTAATCTATTTTTAGAAGGGAAGTTAATACCTAATATTGAGGATTGTCATAAATTATAACAATATGACCATTGATGATTTATGATTAACCTCAATAAAAAAAAAACAACACTATCTGATAGAAAACTGGTGTATTACTCCTTCACCACAAGTAATCAGTTTACATTTATAAGTAGTTAATGGAATATAAATAGAAATTTGCCAGTACAATAAAAAAAATAACATTTATCACAGTTTACATATCTTTTCATATCTGTTTTATTTAACAACATTCTGATAACAAAATAGGAGTTTCCACTTTATCTTATAACAAAATTAATAAATGAACCATTGCAAAAACCCTGACACCCAAATTGTTCTTTATAGTTAAATTGATAGTTTCACAATTTAGCATCTGATTTGAGCAAAGGTCCAAGTTTTTGGGCGAGCATGATGTTGCCTGCGATTTTAAGTTTTCCTTTCATGTATGCTACTTGAGGATTGAGAGCTCCAGATGCAATTTGCACTAAATCAGCATCTGCAATTGTCATAGTCGTATCTGCCTTTCCACTCTTCGGTGCTCCGTCGTGAACAACTGGGGACTTGAGGTCTAGTGCTAAAAACAAAAAAAAAATTAAATTTAAGCACCTCTTGATTTAGTGTTGCACTTTGAAACACAATGGGTCGAATTGAACAACATTTCAACTAATGTTTCACTAATGATATAACACTGTAGAATAGAATTCCAAACTATGATGCAAGCTCAAAATGCAGAATGCCACCCCTCTTTATACTAGAAAAAAATATTAAACGTCACTTAAAGGTACAGCCTGACGTTTGCTAGTACGTACTTTGAATAATTTCGGTAAGTCTACATAAACAATCAAGATGCAATTGGAGGAAAGTAAGTAATTTCAAAAGTATTAGGAAATGTATCATAGATAGCTAACTTTAGCACAAAACTTACTCCATTGTTTCACTGTTTTTCCGTTATCAGTGATGTTGTATAAGAAAACACCACCAACTGTCTTAGCTTTGTCAGGATTCTTTTTTACTTCGTCTTGGATTTTTGCAAAGAGTGCATCACTCTTTAAAGTGCCAGACGCAGTGGATGGTGCTGCTGCAGATGGGGACCCACCAGCTGATACCACATTCTTGAAATCAATGTATGCACCTAAAAGAATATCACTATTAGAGTTGATTCTTAACGAATATACAAAAGATTTATAAACTACAGACATTTTGAAGTCGTCGTGGCTGAAAGGATAAGACGTCCGGTGCATTCGTGTTGAGCGATGCACCGGTGTTCGAATCTCAGGTGGGTACCAATTTTCTAATGAAATACGTACTCAACAAATGTTCACGATTGACTTCCATGGTGAAGGAATAACATCGTGTAATAAAAATTAAACCCACAAAATTATAATTTGCGGAATTACTGGTGGTAGGACCTCTTGTGAGTCCGCACGGGTAGGTACCACCACCCTGTCTATTTCTGCCGTGAAGAAGTAATGCGTTTCGGTTTGAAGGGCGGGGCAGCCGTTGTAACTATACTGAGACCTTAGAACTTATATCTCAGGGTGGGTGGCGCATTTACGTTATAGATGTCTATGGGCTCCAGTAACCACTTAACACCAGGTGGGCTGTGAGCTCGTCCACCTATATAAGCAATAAAAAAAATCATAAATGCATTTTTAAAATTGGCAATGTCTATGATGCCTATTTATTAATAAAAAACTTACCAGCAATTACTGTGTTGCCAGTTTCTTTAGTTTTGGTCTGGAAATGAACTCTCTTGCCTTCTACCCACATCTCGGTAACAAGAGTTTCACCAGGCATTACTGGTTTCACAAAACGGGCCTTTAAGGCTTTCACATTGCTGGAGTCGTTTCCACCAAATCTGGTAAAAAGAATATAGTTTTCTTAATGAATTGAATAACTTTCTTTATTTTGAATTAACTTTGATCAATTTATATAACAATGATTGGTCAAAAGATGTGAAAAAAATATAGGAACTCACCTAGCTAGAACATGTCTAGCTGAAAAACCAAGGGATGCGAGTCCATGGAGAATCGGCTTCTTGTGTCCACTTGCGGTCGCAACGTTGGGATCAATATGCAGAGGATTGAGGTCACCAGACATTCTATAAAAGAAACAAATTTTATTTAATAACTAATTAATCACAGAATCATGAAGACTGCCTGCTAATTACTTTCATTAACTTAACGCTAAATAAGGGCAGTCACTTTAGCCCATAAACAACTTGCCCCTGGCCACCTTAAAAATATTGACATTTTAATATTCAAATCGGAACCCATGACTGCAGCAATGCCAAGATTATTTTCAAACATAGTTTATTAAGGTGTTTGTTTTCGTGATTGACCGAGTCCTGATTTGTATCTAGGTAGTCTAATTCTAGCATTTATTAACATTAAAATTAACAAATAAAAATATTATCATCAAAAATTGAATCTCGATAACTCATAAAAAAAAAATACCAACATTAAATAAATTTAAATAGAAAATGGTGCCCGTGAAACTTCTTTTGCAGTGTGTAGTATTGTGGTTTTTTTCATTTTTTATCCTTAAATAAAATTTCTCTTATAATATATAAGAGAAACGACCTCTTCACCATTTATATATATTTTAAATTATATTTTTTTTTTTAAATCATTAATAAATGAAAATATAAGATAGTTAATATGTTACTGGCATCTACAAGACCAATGAGAAACTAATAACAAGCTATCTAGTGGTCGACGCCCGTAAACAGAATCTATATAAGAGAAACGACCTAGCTCGCTTTCTCCCTCTCGAAGGTCGAGTGGTTCGCGAGACGCTGTCTATTTTCTCGCTCTCGTTCGTCCTAAATTGTATCTCTTTTCTCTAGCCGTAACGAATCTGTCGTGAGTTAAATTTTACTCTCAACGCGCCTAAAGAAGTTTCACTTCAACAAAAAATGACAGAGAATTTATTCATAATTTCTAGAGAATTATCAGATACTCGTTCAACAAATAAAATGGCTGGACCTGTAGAGAGCGGCCTGGTCTTCGGCGGTGCGTTGTTCCACGACGGCATCAGGATTTCTCTTTGGTGCGTTTGCGACGCCGATAGCGTTCTTGCTATTGCGGGGTCCACCGAAACCTCCTTGGCCTAGCACGAAAATGTGCTGCTGGGTTCGGCATACCAATTGCTTATTTTGGAATATTTCACCTGTCAATAAAACATATTATGTAATATAATCCTACTAATTTATTTGTTACTCTTTCACACAAAAACTTGAAGACGTCGTCAAATATGTACTTAACAAATTTTCACGATTTACTTCCACGGTGAAAGAATAACATCGTGTAATAAAAATAAAAATAAAACTGGTGGTAGGACCTCCTGTGAGTCCGCACGGGTAGGTACTAACGCCCTGTCTATTTCTGCCGTGAAGCAGTAATGCGTTTCGGTTTGTAACTATACTGAGCCCTTAGATCTCATATCTCAAGGTGGGTGGCAGTATTTCGATTGTAGATGTCTATGGGCTCCGGCAACTACTTAACACCAGGTGGGCTGTAAGCTCGTACACCTATCTATGCAATAAAAAAATAAAAAGAAATTATTGGATGGATTATGATGAAACTTTACAATACATCAAAATAACACATAGGCTATAATTTATAAATATATTGTATGAATTAATCAAAATATAACGATAAGTGTCGGTATGAAAAGACCTGTATCTCAAGCATCTCTTTATATCAAAATAAATACTTTTATCGTATCTGGTGTTTAAAGTAGTTAAACCTTTTCTTTTACACTACATCATTTGGACAAATATTGGAATTATGACTATTACCAACTGACTGTGCGATATTATGAAAGAAGAGAGAAAAGAATCAATAAGATCATTAATAAATTACATTCCCCGAAGCGAAGCGAGGACGGGTCGCTAGTATTATTATAATTCAAATCATACCAATTTTTTTATATATTTACATATTAATAATCTGCGCAGTGTTCTTTTAATTCGAGTTACAAGTTTTAATTCCTATTCTATGTCGTAATATTTTTGATAGTTGTTTTCGACTTTTCTTATACAAGGATCTTTAGAGTAAAAATGATGCAGTAATTCATTGAATTTTCTTTGATTTCGTTTTACCTTCAATACGCGTACTCTTTATATTCTTTTGACCACCAGAACCCCTATGAAGACCATATTTACACATTCTGTTAAATGCGCGAATAAATTAAATACGAACAAAAAGTACATAGTAATTTTTGTATGAGGTCGTCGTTACCTACAGATTCTTAATAATAGTCACTCAGTATGTAAATATTCGACGTTTATTTAATTCCAAATCCATTCGACGGCAATGACAATACAAAGTCTTGCGATTGAATATTGATTTAACGATGAATTTGAATACAATTAATAGTGTATTTTATTGTTTAAATTGCAATGCAAATAATATTTTAAATGGTGGGTAGGTATATCACGAAAACTTTCAGGGTTTATTGCGTAACAGAAATGGAATAGAAAGATCTTTGGCTCGGGCTAGTATTTTGTATAAATATTTCAAATATTTACACAACCATTTTTTGTCATATTTTGTTTTACTTAATTGTACTCAAGCATAGACGTCATGACGCTATCTATAATATTTTAAGTGCGAACATTATTATATTTGATTTGGTTTAATCTCTAACAATTTGATGCGACGCCATGACAAGATGAACTGTAATCGAGTGGTTAGTCACTTTGACTGAACCGGAACCTTGACTACCATTCTTGTGAAAAATATTAAGAGGTCCGTGTTAAATGTGGAACGTAATTTTCTAATTAAATCTTTTGGCGGCTACACTTAGGTGCAATAAAGAAGCAAAGCGTGCGAACAATATACTAACTTATAGGTATGTGAGCTCTCGTTACGCTTGAGATGATTTATTTGTGTTGAGAGAATGTAATATATCGATATTAACATATATGTAAATAAAATCCTTTTTTATGTAATTTTCATATAAAACCTTTCTAGTTTTTCTTATACATATATATTAACTTTCTGTCATTGAGAAAAAAGACGAGTTCAGTTTTATTTAATTCAAAAATACTGTGTAAAATAAATTGTAGAAAATAAAGGCTTTAAATGATGTTTTATAATGATATGGACTATTCTAAATGTGGTGGTTAAAGAATAATAAAATACTTCATATATAATATGGATATATTGAGATCCATTTACAGTTATGGACGTAAACAATAATAATATCAATACGATGAGCTTTATCATGAATAGTATCGGCCGCAGATAAATAACGTTTTTTATCACGCTCGAAGCGTATTATGTAGTGGGCGATAATGGTATCTACATGATAATCATAATTCATATACGTGAAATATTAATATTTCGTACGATGTGGAGTGGCATGGCATTTGGATTAACATTTATTTTACACTTCATACGAACGAAAAATTAGGACAAACACAAAATGTTATCCTAAAAATGACTTTGAGAATCACTCATCTGAAACACTATCCTAGCTGTTTCAGATGTTTTGGGGATTAGCATACACGCACAACATACAAAGATAAAAATTGCTTATCGAATTTTTATGTTGCATAGATAAAATTCTTCTTTTGTATAACAGCGAACATTAAAACAAACCCGAGATAAGATTTTATAGAATCTGTGTAGAATAAACGCATTTGACATTGAAGTCATAGAAATATAATACTACATATTATTTCGGAGAAAACTGAAAATAAATATTCAAGAAATTGTGCACTTTCAAGTTCCGATCAGAAATTTATTGTGTGTATTAAATGGCAACATTTGTAGAGTTTGACAGCGGGTGTCTACCACAGTTATACCTCATGTAGTCACTCACTGCAAATATTACCATTTCTTTTAAACAGCATTCGTATTGCCACAGATAAGACGTGTCCTGCGACTTTACGTTGATTCAGTCCTAGGACATTATTTTTAAGTACCGTCTGCAAGAGTTAAAAACTACTATCATATTGTAGCAACAAAATGAGGGTCCGTGAAAATGAATTTTTTTAATTCGCAGCGTAAATCCCACTGTGAGGCGCGTACGGTGATCTAAATTCGAACGATGAGACTTCAACTAATCGATCACCCAAATCAAAAAGTATAAATTGAATGAAGGCGTTATGTGCCTATAAACCGTATTAGACCTTAAAGCCCCGGGTTTGAAGGCTATTTTAAAAATTGCATGTGATGATGTAACTATACTTGAGACCTTAGAACTTATATCTCAAGGTGGGTGGCGCATTTACGTTGTAGATTTCTATGGGCTCCAGTAACCACTTAACACCAAGTGGGCTGTGAGCTCGTCCACCCATATAAGCAATAAAAAAAAACGATGAAGGAGTTGCGTACGAAGAAAAAGTATAAGTAACAAAAGTTTGTTGCCAGTTTTCTCAAAATTAACAAATTGTATTATATCGCCTTCGTCCACTCATGTCTTCAATTATTCGAGCTACAAAGTAGAAAGACAGCGATATCAGCCAGTGCATTCATTACATACCCTTCATGAAAACCATGCTTCTACAGTTCTAAGACCCCGCATTATAAAACTAACACGCGGTGAATCTGTTTGTCATTAAAATACCTCACACATGTTAACAACTAGCCGTACTCGCCCTCTTCGCTAGGCATTTAAAATTAACATCATTATTTATTGTCATTATTATTAGGTAGTCCAATCCTCATATAAATATTAGTATGCCTTAAGTACATGTATTTTCTACATGGATACCAAGTTTCAAGTCAATCGGATGCATGGTTCAGTAGTTATAACGGAACATCCGTAAAACTACTGTAGATTTATATATTAGTATAGATGACACTTAATTATTCAGTCATAATTGAGATTAAAAATTCCAAATATTTAACTACTACGTAATGCTTACTGTTCACAATGGCCACGGCGCTGGAGCCCTTGTCCAGGACATCGACGACATAGCAACGGGTTGTGAACACTCCTTCGGTTCCAGGGAAGTCACCGACGAATTCAATGTATTGCTCTCCGTGAAGCACCTGAAAATAAAAAAGGCGATTAGTTTTTTTTTCCGCCCCACCTAATAGCGCAAAGGGTTATTCTAGCTACGCGCGGACGGCCATCTTTATGATTTCCCTCTAACAGCCTGGCCACGGGACATTCGCCGATACGAATATTCGCGCGGTGCGAACGGCGAAGCGTCTAGCGACTAAAACAAGCGCATAGAAATGTACCTAACAAGCCACGCGCACCGGCGACCGGCGAAGCGACCGGCGAAATGTACCGAGCGAATCGCGCGATGCGGCGGGCGAGCAAAACAAATGCATGAATACGGACGGCGCGAGCCACGGAGTCGAGCGGTAGTCGCGGCGAATAGTGCAGTGATTAAATGAGTTTAGTTGTTTTCGCCGCGAAAAATTAACGCCGAAATTTTTATATTTTTTATTTATTTTTTATTTTATATTTTTAAAGTCGTCGTGGCCTAACGGACGTCCGGTGCAATCGTGTTGAGCGATGCACCGGTGTTCGAATATCAGGCGGGTACCAATTTTTGTAATGAAATACGTACTCAACAACACTCAACGTTCACGATTGATTTCCACGGTGAAGGAATAACATCGTGTGATAAAAATGAAATCTTCAAAATAATAATTTGCGTAATTACTGGTGGTAGGACCTCTTGTGAGTCTACACGGGTGGGTACTACCACCCTGCCTATTTCTGCCGTGAAGTAGTAATGCGTTTCGGTTTGAAGGGTGAGGCAGCCATTATAACTATACTTGAGACCTTAGAACTTATATCTCAAGGTGGGTGGCGCATTTACGTTGTGGATGTCTATGGGCTCCAGTAACCACTTAACACAAGGTGGGCTGTGAGCTCGTCCACCCATCTAAGCAATAAAAAAAAATTAGCTGAAATACTAGCTAGACCAGCTATTTGGAAGTCTAGCCACCCAAAGTATTTCTCGTACTTCTTGTGGAATTCTCCATCTTTAGGTATACTCCGATTCTTATTCAAATCATGTACTTCACAATATTTTCCAAATAATAGGTCCTGAACAAAAAAGCTATTAATTTGTAAGCAATATCGAGATAATTTCGATATAGACATTTCGCTGTCGGACTTCCTTACTAGTCGCGGCGGCGAACGTGAGTACCCGTGGCCTACAAACGGTGCTGCGCGAATGGTCGCCTCGTCCACCGCTTCGCTGTTCGCACCGCCGATCCCCGTGGCCAGGCCGTAACGCGCTTAAAGTGATCATTTGACGTTAATGACGTCACAAACCATTTACTGTCAAATTGAATTGCGAGTTTTTTTTTATTCTCTTCACAGCTTTAGAGTAACATTCGAAATCAAATTCGAATTTTAAGTCGACCGCTGTTTTGAGATTAACTCAAAACATATTGGGGATGATAGTGTTGGGATTGGAAGAATTGAATACGATATTAGTTGCACGGTTAAGTTAGTAAACATTTATAGAAATTACTACTGCAAACTGATAATGAACAAGCCGTGGAACTAACTCGAGTATCTGTGAAGATCGCATACTGGTCATTTTAGTAAATAAATTAAAAAAAAATCACTTTCATACCATGTCTAAATCAAGAGCAGTTTCGATTATTCCTTTTCTTAATATTTTATATCATAGGTCCCCATCTCTATTGTTTTCAATAAAGATTTACTTCGTAACTAGATAACATTTTGAATCTATCTATTTGACATTGATTGTAATCTTTTGATTGATCGTTCCTGGATAACATGGAAGTTGCCAGCTATTTTTTTTTCCTCAAAAATATTGTTTTCTGTTTACATATTTCTTTGCAAATACTTCCAGCGGCAGAATTTCGAAATAAAATTAAGTTATTTACAATAAAGTAATTAACGGTTATCTTGCACAAACTACCATCACGCATTTAAAAGGGTCGTTGGCCTAATGGTTGAGACGTCCGATGGATTCATGTCAAATGATATGTCTATGGAACAGTTCAAGTAAACCAGCACTTACTACCACGATGAGGGAATAATAACATCATGTAATAAAAATCAAACCCTCAAAATTTATCAGTGCGTAGTCTGTGGTAGTGCAACAACAAGTCAAACTGATTTTTAATTGAACATCATTCTTATGTAATACGTCAGCAGTAGCAGCTAGTGTTAGTAACCTTATATAGTGTTATCCATAATGAGTTATCGGGAGATTTATGAGAGCTCGATATGAACCGTTAGATAATGTTACTCGAATTATTTCGACAGAGCTCGAATGACTCAATGTTAAATCAAACCCCATTATATTAAGCGTTCGATAAATATAAACGATTTAAACCTTCGATAAGCGTTACATTATGAACAAGACTGTATAGCTGGCGTTTCTTGTGAGTCCGCGCGGGTAGGTACCACCACCCCGCCTATTTCTGCCGTGAAGCAGTAATGCGTTTCGGTTCGAAGGGTGGGGCAGCCATTGTAACTATACTTGAGATCTTAGAACTTATATCTCAAGGTGGGTGGCGCATTCACGTCTTAGATGTCTATGGGCTCCAGTAACCACTTAACACCAGGTGGGCTGTGAGCTCGTCCACCCATGTACGCAATAATAATAAAACGGTTGTCTGTAAAGTCGATTTACTGACGATAGTTGAACGTGACAACGTCATAAGAAAATACTGATGGAATGGTTTCATTTTTCAATTATCGCAATTATCGTTGCTATAAACAATTGACACTACATTCACTTTTCACTGAACTTCATACTTGACGAAAACATGTAAATGTTATATTTATATTGTACAGCAGCTGTCCACGCGGATGCATCGCTCACTCAAGTAGGAGAGAGACAGATGTCGAACGTTGCCGAACGCGGAGGCCGATTGTGCCTCTTTGTCGCTCGTTGCGCGCTCTCGCTTGCACTTCAAGCCTTAAATAGAACGCCTCAATGAGTCATGTTTTTTCGTGCGTGCAGCCGGCTCCATCAAATTATAAGACGTTGTCACGTCAAAAGGTTATTGTGTTTACTCACATTAGTGAAATCAGCGAATTTGCCCGGCGGCATGGCGTTAGCAACGATCGGGGCCTCCATGCACATTCCAGCCAGTATGAAGAACGAGGGTAAAGGAGAGAAATTCTCGTGGCTCTCGTAAAGGAACTTCAAATCTGTCGGGTTCTCGACCGAAGCTCCCACTAAAACGTACAACCACATTCATTTCGATCAGCACTCTCCTATAGCGGCTCTTAGATATTATCTGACCTATAGATGTTAAGAATAACCGAAGAAAAGTCACACACATTCACTTATAGACGACGCTTGTAGCTGAAAGTAAGTATTGTTATATACCTACTCTATCTACAAAGATAATTGTTCTATACTCTTCGTATATACTGTGTTACTTATAATATTTTGTATTCAAGTTTAACAATATTTGCTATGTGTATGTGCATTACTATAATTCTCATGTTGTATTTGTTATTTTAGCTGTTCTACACACAATCATCACTTTTAATTATTATTCTCATAATCCTCTCGCAGGTTTGCTGGAAGACATTTCTCAAAGAAATAAGCAGCGCCTTTGTACATAATTTTCCTATTACTCTGTACTATGTCTTCTTTTTCGTGTGTAAATAAATAAATAAATAAATATTGTAATTTTTTACGAAGCTGATAACTCTGTTTCTATAATCTGACGAAGCGTGTTGCAGATAATAATATGTACTTTTAGGTTATTAAACTATCTTTCATAATGTATTAATCTGACCCTATATCTGTCAAAATATATGATACATTTCGATATTATTTTTATCCAGCCCCAAACTAGGATTCCCTGCACTATGATAAAATCACCGATATATTATGTACGTAGTTATTATATATGTTTAAATAGATACTTAAACAGATATTAACCAAGACAGCGCAAAAACCGCCTCTTGTGAACTGGTGGTAGGACCTCTTGTGAGTCCGCACGGATAGGCACCACCACCCCGCCTATTTTCTGCCGTGAAGCAATAATGCGTTTCGGTTTGAAGGGCGGGGCAGCCGTTATAACTATACTGAGACCTTAGAACTCAAATCTCAAGGTGGGTGGCGGCATTTACATTGTAGACGCCTATGGGATCCGGTAACCACTGAACATCAGGTGGGCCGTGATCTCGTTCACCAATCTAGACAATAAAAGTAAAACATTTACATCACACGAGTGTTTGTCCGTTGTGGGAATCGAACTTACGACCCTCGGGCCTAACGGTTAGGGGCTCTGACCACTGCTCTACCAAATCAGATGATTATATGATTTAATTAATGAAAGCCATTCGAAAAATTATGCCAAATTTATACTTTAGTTACGGTCAGCTTTGGATTTTGTACAGAATTTAAGTATGTAATATGTTTTAAATATCTATTTCGGGTACCGTAAAAAATATTAGTGTTAGAATCGTATTCATTATTACAGATGATGATAAAACACAATTATTATAATATTATTTACGATTAATAACATTTTTGACGGATATCGAATTATTTTTATTTCACAAATTAATGAAACGATAATTATTCAGTTTATTAGTTATATACAAATATGATTATAGTCAGTGGCGGATTAAAGGTTCAGAGCGCCCTAGGCAATCACTTTATCGGCGCCCCTGTACCGGCCATAAATGGCCATCATAATACTATAAATTTTAACTATAGTTATATAACTTATAGTTGTTTTTGCAATTACGATGACGTTGTATCATCAAACCATAGGCTTTAAGTAGACCAAGACCCTTGTACTAATCAAGAGGGACGACGGAAGATTTAGATTATAGATCAGCATTTAGTTTTTAATTGCCGATATATTATTTTCTTTATTTATTTAAAAAATCGTAGCTCGCGCGCCCCTTGTATAACGCGCCCCTAGGCACGTGCCTAGTTTGCCTTACGGATAATCCGCCTCTGATTATATTACTATTATATACATTTGACACGTCACACAACTCACCTCCCAGGGCGTAGATGACTAAATCCTTTGCGTTGTAGTCGTACGTTGTCCAGTAAGAGTCCTTGTCGCCGTCCAGTTTGGAACGTTCTTCAAATTCCTTTACAAATACAACATGTTTTTAAATCAAGCTTAAATATCTTTCTTTTCATTGATTACAAAGGCAGACGAGGATGCGACCAATCTGACGGTAAATAAGTAGTTACTTCTGGAGTCAGCAATGCCAGACGCACAGCTAAGCTTCTGTCTACTTGCTTGTTAATATATATTTTTTCCCTACCTAAGCTGATAGCCTTAAGAGGCTATATCAGCGTAACTTAACAAGTAGGTGAGCTTACGGGGCTCAAACCTAGAGGCGTTGCTAACACTAACCCTAGCTAAAGCAGTGCTCCGCAGAATCTACCACCGGATCGGAAACGCGACCCACAGAGAAGGTCAAACGACAGGTTCGACGAGAATGCTTGTAAGTAATAATGCTAGTGCATTAGCAAGCCACACCAGATCCTCTAGATAGGTTTGTGTATGGGAGAGGTCTAGTAGCCAGTTTTAATCCGTACCCTAGCCTCCAAATACATATAAATAATGAAATGAAATCAACACATAAATCCGATAAATCTTTAGGTGATATCGAGTTATTTGTATTAAAACAATTGTAACAATTAATTGTTATTGTATTTGTTTGTTTTTGTATTAAAAACAAAATACACAATTAACTTGCGTTGTCTGCTAAGCGACAAAAGGTTACTTTTTATTACAAAAGAAACAAAACAAATTTTAATTGTAACAATGTTCATACTTTAAAAATTCCCACGACATTACAAAAATAACAATTAAGTTTATATAGATATTATAATTTAGAAACAAAGAAAAAAAACCTTTTAGCTACGTGCACATTTTTGTTTGCACGTTTTAATTCTCAAACTTTATATTACAGGTTTCGAACATCAAAGTTCTGATTTAGAATCGCGCATTATACTTAACATAAAAGATCAAAATCTTTCTCTGATATTACATAATGCTATATTAAATAAATCGATATAATATAGGGACATTACTTTCTCATTAGTTGAACTACCTCGTAATTTTAATATAATTTTCACTTTTACAAATGCTTTTACTGGGTCGTAATATTTTTAAAATTAAACCCGTAAGCGAATAGGTAATAGTAGTAATAAATAGGCAGGGAATTACTGTAGTAGAACATTCTTATCCTCTTAATAAAATCTTCTCTGAAGTCTCTTATGTATGTAAAGCCGATATATTACTTATGTAATATGAATATCTTTTGATATGCGCGGTACTCACGCCACGCATATCATTAAGAAACAGATAAGATAATGATGACTCCGTTGTGGCATGATAAAAAAAGATAAATAAATTTTCTACTTTTGAGTTTTGAAATGACAAATGTGAATTTGACTAATATAAACTACAGTAAAACAGTTTTTTTTTATTGCCCTTGTAGGCAGACGAGCATACGGCCCACCTGATGGTGAGTGGTTAACGTAGCCCATGGACTTCAGCAATGCCAGGGGCAGAGCCAAGCGCCGCTGCCTACCTAGCGTGTCAATAATTTAAAGACATATCGAGGGGTGAAAGGCTTTTCGGTTTAAGCGACATTTAATACGTTTTTAATTATTATTGAACTTCAATTAACTTTACTTCATTCAAATAACTGAAGAAGCTTTTTTTGTTATTGCCTTTCACCCTTCGACTGGTATACTGATATTCTAAGAAATACGTATAGTTTTAAATTTACAACAAAATACAAAAGTCAAAGTGATTTTTTTTTAATTTGGCATTTCTTGCATAAAAATCGCACGTTTTATAATATTTTTATTTTTTTCGACGTGCCACCTGTCCTTTGTGCCATTTGTATCAAGCTATATTTAACTAACTATAAGTTCATATATTGCATTCTTCGAACAGAATACTTCGGTACCTTAAATAGTCTTTATCTCTCACCTGAAGTTTGTCGACAAGTTCTAGCGTGACATCTGCGATCTTCTCCAAATGTTTGGCGCCTCTCATGTCCACGACTTTGGACCAATTCTCTTTGACCGATTCGATCGTGACCGGGTCTGAAGGTCTCTTCCTATAGAGAAAAACTACTATAAAATGGGGTTCCAATGATGATAAGACTAATTTCGTGTAACAGTAAATATGGTACGTGTAAAGGGAAAGTTCTCGAAATCGCTTGAAGGTAGTTAACGGTTTTTTCCTTACTAATTTTTTTTTTATTTGATGTTTGAGTCGACTATTATCAAAGCCGGCAATGTGACTTTTGGACAATTATTGGTAAATCAGAAAAACGAATTATTGACTTTGTATTCCATTGGCAGTCACAAAACTCTTCTGAGCGACATCTTAGATAAATAACAGGTTAAGTATTAACCTTTATTTAATGCAGGTTTTGAACCGTATTCTTTGTAGGAGACGATTATATTCAAATCAATCTGTATTGACATATCAATAACATTTTTTTGTCCAAATGCACAGATTGCCACCTTTGATAATAGACGACTCATTTGTCCTTGCGAACGTAGGTCATATATTTGAAATCAAAATGACATCGTAAAATGACTAATTTCAAATCGACTGAGTAATTAAAAAAACACACACTAAGCACAGTGACATTACCCATTTCCCGATTAATTATAAATATCGTTAGACAGCTTGGTATTTCATTTGAACGCCTTAAAGAAAAAACGCTGCGTGCTACCAATATAAGAGAAAAAATTATCGTTGCTCAAGATGAATAAACGTCCTGCAAATCGAGTAACTTGTGTCTACTCGCACTCAGAGTTTTGCACTTTTCACCGTGAAGAACGTGCACTCGATTCGAGTCATTCGATTCGATTTATGAAACTCGCACTAAGCACACAGACGAGCTCAGCCCAGCCCGGCCTCCTGGTAATTAATTATATTTACCATTTATTTGTAATTTTATGATTATATAATTTGTATATTATTATATAATTTTATAATCATATAACTTGTAGTAGACGTTTGGTCAGATATAGTTTTAGTAATGGTTGAAAACTTGTTTTACTGTTGGACTGATTTTGATGATTTTTTGTATGTGTTCCAGTGTATTCGAGAATGGTTTATATTCACAATTCGGTATTGTATTAACTTTTTTTTTAAATCTTCAAAACGAAACATATTTTGATGAAATACAAGCTCATAAAACAATCGCATAATAAACTTAGATATAAAAAAATAATATGATAAAATGGATAAAAGGAATGGTGTAGATAGTGATAAATACTATGATATAATAGATAATATGGTCATGTTAATATGTAGCCGAATGGAGATATACTTATTTTTTTATGATTTTGAAGTTTTATTATATTATGATTTATTCTCTTCATAAACACATTAATAGATTTCGATGACTCCTATGCTTCAATTCAACTTGTATGTTATAACACCAAAATTTATTTACTATACACAATTCTATTTAGTGAAACTGTAAAAAAGCTGAATTATTTTACTTTACATGTTATTAATTACAAATTTAAAAATAATGATTAATTGTTTTTTTAAGTGCAAATAAAACTGGAGTATTTTATTTAACTGTTAATGTTGTTTTTTTGTAAAAAAAAAAAAAATATTTACGTCCAACGGTTCCCAAACCTTATAAGCTTGGCCCGCTTTCTGAAAATATACTATCTAAATCTGAATAGGAAAACCGACTATACACACGACAGATCTTGCTAGAGTATGAGAGAGACAAAACAAATTATACTTTAATATCGCGTTTTTACTAACATTTTCATTCACGACACCTTAGTAGTCCGTGACCACGAAAACTGTATAGCATTTGAAACATCGGAAATAATATAAAGCTTTGTTACCTTAAAAAAAGCGTAAAATTAAACCATAAAGATATTTTTCTCCTACCCGCTTGCGAGTTTGGATGTATGAAATTGTTTTAACTACCGAATCACTCACGTATCAATACTTACTTGAGTGGGGCTCCATTGCTCCTAAATAATTGTGCTTTGGTTGCGAAACCCAATGTGGAATCGATGATAGCACCGGTATCGTTGAAGGACTCGTGTACCATGTACGCCTGTGTATAATAATTGTTGATATAACAACAGGAATCTTGGAAGTATTTTTATGTAAGAAAGAGAGAGAGAGAGTGAGAGTTTTGTCCAATTCTCATATCCGACCTGGACGACGGGGCAACGCAAAGCCGCCGCCACCTGAAACATGTCTCTTCGGATCGCCCAGATCTTCGACGAAGAGTTCGACGAGCGAACTAACCCTTAGACACAGCCCACTGAGTTTCTCGCGCGATCTTCTCAGTGGGTCCCGATCCCAATACGGTGGTAGACTCTGCAAGGCACTGCTCTTGGGGACTAGTGTTAGTAAATTCTTTTTTATTATCGCTCTTATAGGCAGACGAGCATACGGCCCACCTGATGGTGAGTGGTTACCGTCGCCCATGGACTTCAGCAATGACAGGGGCAGAGCGAAGCCGCGGCCTGTCTCTCAGGTGGAGTCCATCGCCTATTCGTCCGCGCGTAAAAAATCCAATTCAGGAAATTAAAGATTAAATACTGAGGAAACATTGCCGTGGCCAATGGTAGGTGGCAATACTGATCTCTAGTACTGTTAATGGGCGCAGGGTCCTGCACGTCTGTGTTGTACCCACTCACAAGAGGTCCTACTCATCATAAGTAAGTCTTGGCAGAGCAGTCGTGGCCATGTGGAATTCTTGTTTATTAAGGCCTTGACAGATGTTCTCCTTAGTTTGCGAACTGAGGCTTGACGCACGACCTCCACGAGGTCCTACTACCTAATCATAATTACATAAATAATAATCTGTGCCAGGTTCATTTTTATTACACGATGTTGTTCCTTCATTGTGGAAGTAATTCGTGACCATATGTCAGGTGCATATTTCATTAGAAAAATTGGTACCTGTCTGCGAGATTCGAACACCAGGACAGTCGCCTTCCAATCCACCGAGCCTTTTTCTTATCCTCAACGCTACTACTTGTTTACAAAATGTTTACAAAACAAGATATATTGATAAATAAGCAATCAACTTTGAACTTTGAACTTTCAACTTTGAAAATCTTTACTAACATTGATTGTAAGTTACATTTTTAACAACAAATTAGTCTCGTATTATAAGTCACTGTTTATTTTATTACTAATTACGTCATCGAACATCAAATGCGTCAATATGCAATAATACAGACATTTTCATAATTATCTGAGATCATATTACTCTTTTTTTATAATCAAAAATCTATATATCGCTATTTTTATAATTATATTAAAATAGCGTTAGACTCTATGAATGACCGACACCGAATATCATGCCTACAAAGAAAACGTGGTCTCAAAAGTCCTATTCCACAATAGAATTAAGTAATTCTTTTTAAAAAAATCAAAATTATACTTACAACAACTGGAGCAATTAATTCCGGCTTCATGGCCTCATACATCTCTGGCGGGAGGATATCTTCAGTGAGACGAGACGCCGCCGTGGGAACAATTGTGTTCACCTTGATATTGTATTTTGCGCCTTCAATGGCCAATGTGTTGGCTAAGCCAACTAAACCAAGTTTAGCAGCACTAAAATAAAATAATGAAATAATAATAATAAAATTCAATTCAATTTAAGTATATAAAATACAATGTTACGAAATGATAATTATTTATAAATAAATTTAATTTGAATTTAAACTTGATTATTTCTTGATTAATTACCTGTAATTAGCCTGACCAAAGTTCCCAAACAAGCCCGCATTGCTTGAGGTCATTACAATGCGACCATATTTTTGCTTTCTGAATGTTTCCCATGCTGCATGAGTTGTCTTAAAAGCACCTTTTAAATGGACAGCTTGGATTAAGTCCCAGTCCTAAAAAATTTACTTGGTTATTTTTAGTTTTTATACCTTTAATGTAGTGCATTAGTGAGGGTACTTGTTCTCCTTTTAATAAAAGGATTGCTAAGTGCGGGTTTCATAAACACAGACACACAATGAACTGATTTGTTACCGAACACATGTGCTTAAGTTCATTATTAAATAATAAAACATAATAATTAACATAGTATATATACAGCTCACTACCTCCTCATATTAAGGGGTTACCAGAGATCACTGACAACATAGTGAACAAGTGATTCCCAGTAAAAGTAGGTAGGATGGTGGTATCTTCCCATGCTAGGTTACTCAATACTGTTCGCATATATCATCAGTAATCACATCCGTATAATTATTCGAGATGTTTTTACTACAAAATGTCATTTATTACTCATAGAAGTTCTAAAGTAGTTGTTGCCTACAGGATAAGACGCCCGGTGCAGTCATATTGAGCAATGCGAGTGCCAGTGTTCAAATCCCACAGGCATTTATTGAATTTTGTAATGAAATACATATTTAATACAATATTATGTTATTACATGCAAGTTTTCGCATCAAATCAAATGTAATTTTCAATTACCAAAGTTTAATATCTATGAAGTCTCAAGCTTCTTGGAAATTTTACAAAAACTTATTTGGGCTCTTCTATGTTATATTGACCTCTCTGCATTTATTGCACATTGAACTTTGTACCTTCATAAACTCTATCAAAATATTTCCTAGATACATAGATAAATCTACCTGCTCAGTCATTTTAGTGAAGCTCTTATCACGGAGAATGCCAGCATTGTTGATAAGAATATCAATCCTCCCAAAATTATCAATTGCCGTTTTTATTAGCTTCTCCCCCTCGACGACAGAGTTGTAATCAGCTACAGCTACTCCACCTTAAATTATTTTATCACATTAAAATAATTCCAATTATGAAAAAAAAACTCCAACTACATTTTGTCTAACTTCATGTTGCAAGTTAGATTATATTTATGACATTCAAATTTAATTTATCAAGACTGTTAAAATTTATAGAACAGTAAATATTTGTTCCTCTTGAAAAACACTCCAACACTATCTTTTTCATTTGCACAATCTAATTGAATATGCAATTTCAAAAAGGGCACATGTCGCATATTTTGTCAAATACGTTTTTTCATATACATGTAGTTTTGAGGCTTACCTACACCCATTTTATAATAATTCCAGTAATTTTCAATTGCTAATTAACACTAAAATATATCTCAAAAGTTAATATTTTAAATTTTACACTGCTTCAGAAAATAATCAATTTTTTTCATTTCCTGAACATTTTACATTTTCAGAGGTGTGCCCTTTTCGAAATTGCATATTTAATTCTAAACATTTTTTAACTTTCATTCAACATTTTTAAGTTAATAAATAGAATTAGTGCATCAATTTAAAAATCTTTTTATTGCTAAAATTTCAACTTGTAATTTTAAATTGAGTGTTCTTGAAACACAACTAAACAGCCAAAAAGTCTACCAACAATAAAAAAATATGACTAGCAGTACACAAGACTAAAAATCTTTGGAGACCTTTAATTAAATGGGAATAAGATTTTTTTAACAATAAATTTTTAATTGTAACATTTTCTTTTTAAATTACCTTGCTAGTAAATAAAGCACTTAGGTGCAGTAGAGTTCCCTATCTGCTTTAGAAATTTGTTAGAAATGGTATCAAAATTAACAGTTAGAGCACATTTAGAGATATATTGAGGCATTCTTTGTTTGGTCCTGTTTTTAATACCCACCCCACCCAAAAGATAATTAGTTGTAGTGACTTTGATCTTTATTAAAATTCCTGAAATAATCTTCATGTCAATCTTCATGAAAGTATCAATTTCTATTTAGTATTAAAAGATATAGTTGTATTTTTATTTAGAAATTAATAGATAAAGTAGTATAATTTTTCATTACTATGGCTGGGTTTGGCGGTGCTCATTAACATCACAAAGACCTCGACCACCTCGACACGTACACTCCATTTTTGTATCAAAAAACTACCTATCCTTTTGTAAAAATATGATATAATTTGAAAATTGTTTTAAAACATACCTTTATCTTTGATTTCTTTAACAACAGCATCCGCTGCATTGGACTTTCCGGCACCGTCTCTGGCACTGCCTAGGTCATTGACGACAACTTTAGCACCACGGGATGCTAAGAGCAGAGCGTAGGCTTTCCCTAAACCTCCTCCAGCACCAGTTACTACTGCTACACGTCCGTCGAAACGCAATTGATCCATCCTCGGCGATGTACAGAAACGAAATGATAAGTTTATAATTCACAATTGACGCACTTAGAGAAAACCGGTATCAAAGTCCAGCTGAGTGATTGCGGAACAAAACAAGTTAAAGAATGATAAATGATAATTTAGTTATTTGGATAATTTGTATTATCTATGCGCATTAAGTTCAATGACTTGCTTTCATAGATTTTCTGGTCTGATCAGTCTGTTAATTGCGCAAAAGAAATGCGGCACGTAAAGCCACAATGACATTTTCTTTTGTTGTTAAATATTTTGTTACATGTCTGTTGAGCAAAAAGAAAAAGGGACTAGGATGGTATAAAATGAAATAGAACTACATGAGGTAAAATAAGACTACACAGTAGATATTGGGTTAAATGAAATTAAATTAATTACTTATTATAAATATTTTGTTGGAGTTTGAATGTGTAAGTAACGGAGGCAGCACTTGTCACATGCGAAGTAACAATTTTCGAATATCGGAATGTATAATTAAATGTTTAAATGTTAAAACAGATGATTGTCTTTTGTTATAACAACATACTTCTCATCTAGACACGGACAGTGAAACGTCCTAGGGCTATAAACATAAAATGTTGTAAATGTGTAACAGTGTAGTGTTACACATTTACAAGTAGTAGATGTAAATTCTTATTACCTTTGTCTATCCAATGGACGAATCAATAAAATTAAACAATCTGAAATTTTGAATATTAGGAATTACAAGCCGCTGGACGTAGCTTCTCTTGATTTTAAAAAAAGGCCGCTTTAAAAGTCTCAGTAAATAACCACAAATTTACTATGACTATATTTCATCTCATATCATCTGGTTTCTTTTAATTCAATTTCCTTAATGAATTAAATTGATTAATGTCTCAATATCACCTTTCATAAATCTGAATATACAAAAGATTAGGCTGTATGGTGTGATATCTTTGCCTTTCCAATTGGAAAATATAACTATTCTAATAAACATATGACACTATTCGACGTTATGAAATATTTTTAAAATTGAATAAAGTGCCTATACCACATAAAATTTTATTTTAGTGATTAATTTATTGTAAACATTACGCAAATTTGATATCTAATAACTTGACTTTATCCAAGTGGATAATATCGTGTATGCTCTATAAAATACCGAAATAGAAAAGGGAACTACACCTGAATATTAAAATTATAACTGATTTTATTTTAAACTTGTTGTTCGTACATATAAAGTTGAATACAATGTCTAGCTTACGTTTAGATTCGTGCTGGGAACAAGAGGAAGACGGTAACACAAGTCGTCATGTAACTGGCGATCCAATAGCCTGTACGTAAAAAATTGTAAACAAAATCCTTGCGTCTTATTCAAGTGGTACATGCATAAAACTGTATCTTGTGTGTAAAAAATTATGACATATTTAACTAAATATGTTTTAATTGTTTTTCAGTGATATACAATGAAGGCCTTTGGAAAATAAACAAAGTATCTCCCTTGTACAATTTACAATACAATGGTATTAAGTTGAAGCAGTATGGCTCTAAAATCCTCCAGGCACTCGTCAGCTCATTGCAAATGAGTAATACAGCAAAATACACTGTAGTACTTGAAGAACTACCACTACTGAAATACTCCGAAGAAGATTCTAGTGGAATACTAGTGAGTACATTGTTAATTAAATTAGTTGCAACATAATTAAGGAAAACTTCAATCATTAAAAAAAGAATTAAAACAAAAAGCTGTTTTATAGGGTAAGATTCCCGATAAATTAGAATTTTGTGAAAATGTAATGAGCCAACAACTAGTGGTACAGACTTTAGAAACCAAACCAGCCAATAATTTTATATCTTGGAATTTTATCATTTTCACAGATAACAGTTAGATCATCACAAGAGGACAGCAATACTAAAAAAGTGGCATATGTTGCTATATTATTGTCTTGGGGTATAAGCATTAGTATGGAAAATGCAATACATCTACCTTATATGCTAGAACGCGGTGAACAGAGAGTTGGAACAGTTGTAAAAACAATTTTGCAGACTGCTTTTGATTGCAACATTAAACAGTTTAGTTTTACTCAAGTAAGTACAATCACCGATCATTTGCATATTTTAGATATTACTGATGGAAAATTATTAGATTCTGCGAAGCACGACTCTTGCTAGGGTTCGCGTTAGCAACGTCATCAGGTTTGAGCCCCGTGAGCTCACCTACTAGTTAAGGCGACGTTGATATAGCCTCTCAAGGCTATCAGCTTAGGTAGGAAAAAAAAAGTGCTCAAATAGTGGACAAGAACCCATATCTTATCATTCTTGACTAAAAAAAGTACTATTTCAGTTTATTTCTATCATCAATGAATAAATATGCTAGATAAAATAATAGTTAAAAATCATATGTGATTGATTTAAAAGCTATTCATAAGTTAAGTTATACTTAAGTCTCAGTTTCTAATCTGGCCTAATGGCTATTAACAAGCATAATAAGTGCAACTAAGAACATTTGTTATTTCAGATTATGCATAGTAAACATAGTGTGTTAAAAAAGAACAATTTAATTTTCCATGACTAGTATTAATCAGTGACACTTTAAAATACATTAAAATATATTGTAGAAGCAAACATCATAGTAGCATATACTTAATAAATTTTTTTTTGTCTTTCAGCACCAACTTTTGAACTTTGGTTTCAGTTTTATAGACAGTGATACATCCCGGTCAAATGATCAATTTACACTTGTGTATAGAAGCCCACAGACTGAAGTCAAAAGTAAATTAAGTCTATCATTTGACATAGGAGATGTGAGACTGATTTGGAATGGGTAAATGCTATTTATTTATTTTCTTTTTTGGGCATACTTGGTTATACAAATAAAATATATATACTATATATAAAATATATATACTGGATATGAATTGCCAGGTAATTTGCAGAAATATTTAAATACTGGTTTTTTTAAAATGGTTGGAACTGTCATCCTGTCCTTTGACTCATGGACTCAGCTAACTACTTACAGTTGGGCTGTGAGCTAAATCACCCATTTGTACAATATACAAAAATCAACCATTGTCAAACATGTCATTTGTATTTCACAAGCACCCAATCAACTCAAATATACTCATCAAGATATATTAAATTAATACTATTTTATATGATTAAATAAGTTACATTTTAGATGACTTGAATTAACTGAGCTGACCTTTAAGAGATTAATGTAACATAAAAGTCAATTTAAAAAAAAAGGATTTCATTATAAGATGATAAAATCCAAAAATACATGTGATAATAGCTGTTTTATAGAATTTTGTTTCCAAATAACTGAAGGTTACTGTTATTGTACGAGCTTATAATAATTTTGAATTATTGCAGAATAAAAGATGAAACAATAAAGAAAGCAGACTTAATAATCCTGGCATACCAGATATTACAAAACCAAATATTCAGTTTGGGTTACCTGGATGTTACTGTATTCGATTTGAGTGAAATTAATTTAACAAAAGCAGAAATAAAATGCAATGGAGGTGTGAAAATGAAAACGCCAGAAATTGTGAACTGCGTATTCACTGTTTTAAATGAAATTTGCTGTGATTTGTGGCAGGATTTGAACATCACAGAGTGACCATAGCTTTATCATACTATTGTGCTTAAAAAGTAAGATGGTAATTCATCTTGTAAGTTTTAATATCCAAAATGACAGTTCCAACAAATCTAACCCCAGAGTCGCTAGCAGTAGATGACTGTAAATGCTTGGGGCATCAAGATAACACTCTGTTAATTGACCTGTGATCAATTTCAAATTATTGTATCAATAAAGTGTCACTTAATAATTCTTAATCAAAATTAGAAAAGTAAGATAGACACAATAATGACGACGCTTGTAGCTCAAAGTAAATATTGTACTTTTTGACGAAGTATGTTGCTGATAACTCTGTTTCTGTAATCTGACGAAGGATGATGCGGATAATAATATGTTTAAAAAAAGTGTTATTTCATTATTGCGAAAAATAAAGATATAATTATTTATAATTTGGAGTTCATTTAAACTGACACATCTGTATAGGTTTCTATTGCAATTGCTACTACAATCTCAATAAGTTCATAACAAGTCTAGTTTAATTATTCACAATGAATACATTATGCCTATGACTCACTAAAAACAAACAGTTTTTTATATATGTATGTTATGTCCAATGTAATATTTTGTTGTGACCATGTTAACCATGTTTGACCAAATGTTGAATAATTAAAATAGGACTTTTGAACACCTTAATTTAAGAGTTAATTATGTAGACATATCAATGACAATGCCTATGCAAAGATTTTTTATAAATAATAATCTAATATGATAATCATGGGGCACGGGACCATGCTTGAGATAAGCTTGGAGGATAAATTAAGAATGGAAGGGATCCCATAATTTCATTGATGACTTGATTAGAGACAACAAGGAAACTAACAATACTTTGGAAAGATCGAAAATAGCTAGTTCCAATAGCCTTTCCTGAGCATTTATGAAAAGTATAAGATTAGAATTTTATTTATTTATTTATTTATTTAATATATTTTGTACACACAGCTGTTAGAAAAGACACGTCAATAAGGATACAGAGTACAAGGGCACTACTTATTTCATGCTGAAATCTCTTCCAGTAGGCCCGCAAAAGGAAAGAAGAATTAGGAACACAAACCTAGTGCATACAGTAAACATTACATATAATAATATATACATATAACAAGATACAAAACAATATATATACATACAAATACACACACACACACACACACACATATATATATATATAACATACACACATATACTTACTTTATATTATAATACATTAAACAAATATATATACTTTATTTAAGATGGTAAGGATAAATAATGTTCTTTAACAGATTTCTTGAACGCTGCTATGGTTTTGCACGCTCGTATGCTTGGAGGGAGGGAATTCCAAAGTACAACTGCTTGTACAGAAAATGATTTTGCGTAAGCATTTGTTTTGTGAACAGGGCATTTGAGGAGAGTTTTAATGTGTGTTCTACAAGGAGCAAGGAGGGACGGGCATAGGTAAAGCGATCACGTAAGATATTGTGGG